>JAPYZL010174904.1:0-16490 GCA_030522825.1 Platygaster orseoliae
CGATATTTTCAAATAAATCGGATATCGTGCTCTTGTTATTACAAAAATGTATATAAATTAAGTGCATATTTGTTACAAACGTGCATTTATTCTTAAAATGATTATTTATAATTAATCAATAAACATATATTTTCATTTAAAAAACGATATCCGATATCACAAAAAAAATATCGAATATCGATAATATCGGATTGAAAAATATCGGCCGATATTATCGATATTTCTCATAAGAAATATCGATATTTGATAATATCCATATAATATCAACAACCCTATTTCAGGTTATGTTTTTTAGATCAACGGGTGCAGTCGCATTTATTGTGAAAGAAAAATGCTGATTCATTATCTGAAAATGTTTGTGTATTAGAAAATAAGGTTGAATGTTTTTTTACTTATTATTTTTAAACGTACGCAATTTATTTGTTACTTTTTGCTATCTCACTAGTCGAAAAAGAGAAAATAAATAATCTGAAATTGAAACCTCTGACGGCAGCTGAAAAACCAAGGCTCGATTTTTGACGGTTTTTTGCGGTTTTCTAAGAAAACCAAACTTTAAAACGTCCAAATATCGGAAAATCAAATCAACCGAGATCGGGTTAACCTAGAAATCATTCGATTGCGTTCTAAAAAAGCAAAAAAAAATGAAACGATGAATGAAGCACTTTCATTACATATTATATTTTAAAATAAAAGTCCTTTATTTACTGCTTAAAATATTTTTTTTTTCAATCTTTTTATCAAAATGAAATAAGTTCTACCTTTACCTGACCTTAGTTAATTTGACTTTTCGAGGTTTAAGGGGTTACTCAACCATCTTTTCAAGTTGAAAAAACATCAATTTTTCATAGAAAAGTTAATTGAAAATTGTCAGTCTTTTTATACATTAAATAACAGGTTTAACACTTTCAAAAAATTTTTTTTCATTTTTATTTTGTGTGGAAAATCTTGGCGATCTAGCTGCCTAAAATTGACCCTCCCGAAAACTGGTTGACAAGATATCTCCAAGTTCAAGAGCCTGAAAGCAAAAAGTTTTTAATATTCTTAAAGAGAAACATTGCCGCTATAGCCGGTACGTCAATTAAAAAAAATTCAATCAAAAAGTAACAACATGGCTGACATTTGAATGTTTTTAACGCTTTTTTTCAACCTATATTGTTTAAAAAAACAGAAAAATGTTGCAATAATTTCTTGAAATAAATAGCTTAAATAAACGAACTTTACAATAACAATGTCAAATCCTCACTCAGCATATATGTATATAATATACGCTGAGTGAGGATTTTTTCTCAGTGTATCTTGCAGAAATAAACTTTTGCAATATTTTATCTAAATAAATTGTTAAAGTAAATAAATTTTACAAAATCAATTAGAAATACTTCTCCAGCAACTGAAAAAACTTTAAAAACATGTGTATATTATAGAAACAAAATATTGCAATGATTTGTTCAAATGCTGTTGTAACAAATTCGATTCGAATGATCACAAAATAATGGAAACTTGTTGCTCAGTGAACTAAGCAACAGGGAAAAGCACATGAATCTTGTACAACCAAAATTTTTCAAAAAAATATCCAAGTCAAAATTATCTAGTCAACTGATATTTGGTCATTCTAATGATTGGAATATTTATTAAAATAAATCTTATTCACTCCTTGGTAAGAGAAAAAAGGAATAATATAGAATATTCCTAGTTCAAAGCTCGTGAACAACAGAATATTCATATTTCATTTGACTGAAAGTCTTTGTAATGAAATACTCCAAATTCCCTGCGTCAATCCTATTCTCAACTCGTATAAATGCCCAACCCTGTTCATATTTGACAATGGTTGTATTAACCCTGCATGGCAATTGAATCACTTTTGAAGGACACAATTTTTCAAAACATAAGTTTATTTATCTTATTCATAATTCATCTGTTTGTAAAATTAGGCTGTTAAATGGTTTATACATTTTTTCAAGGATCCTGATGAGGATCCAATTAGAGTTGAAATACCGATGGAACAACTTTCAAAATTAACTGAGAGATCAATGGTTGATTTTCAAACCAATCATTTAAAAAAATTCTCGAAATTCAAATAATATTTTTGGATTATAATCCTAATTTTCCTTGAAAATGAAAGAGTATAATGAAAATAATATTATTTTAAAAGGAATTTTGAATTGTAAACAAATTAAAATCGATTATCATAGGGTGGAAACAAACATTTTTCAACGAATAAATCTAATTATTTGATCAAATTTTTTTTATCACTACATACCATTAAAACCTGTAAAGCACTACAGAAAAAGTGAAAAAAAAAAGACAAGAAGCTTGTGTTTTCAGATCTTACATTTCATCCGACATTCTGCGGCGTGTAATGACTGAATACTTTAAATACGACGTTATCTATACAATGAACATTAATGACGTTGATGATGAAATAACCATACGAGCCCAGCCAGACTATTTGTGCAAGGAATATGTGAGAAACACGCATCATCCCATTGATATGAAAGTAATAATAGAAAGGGTGATCTTGATGTATGAAAATTTGGTAAAAGAAGCTACCAATTCACATAAAAAACCAATATACGAAAAATGCTGAAGACAATCACATTGCTGGTCAACAACTACGTGGAAGCAGTTGAGACTAATAACGAAGAAAAAATCAAACTCGCGGAGGAGGTATAGAATTCGTCAATTTTTTATTTTAATTGCGATATTTCTCTAAATCAACATGTTGGCTTTATAATTTTCAAATTATTTTTTTTATATTTATAATATACGTTATATTGTTATTATAGGCTTGGTTCAGAGACGCTCGTGATGCGTTATCCGAATTTCTAGATTTCTCCATTGGTTTCACTGTTGAGGATCACGCAATTTTCAGCCAACTATCGCTTTTTTGGGAAGGAGAATTCCACAAAGACATGTACACTTTGGACGCGATGGTAATTTTATTTTCAATAGAAATTTATTACTTGCTACTAAAACACTTCAAACATGCTAATTTTCATGTTACAGGTTCTCATGCCCGAATCATTAGTACGTGTCAGCAAGTACATACCTGAAATCATTGGTTACATCAAAGGAATCCTTGCTAGAGGATTGGCTTACGAAAGCAACGGTTCGGTGTACTTTGATGTCCAAACTTTCAACAGCTTGGAGGAACATGATTACACGAAATTTTTTCGCGAGGCTTGTGTTGACATGTGTTGTTTCAAAGATGGCGAAGGTGAGACATGTTTTTTATTCCATTTTATTACGTGTATTAATTTAATAATTTCTGCAGGTGCTTCGAGTGTATCTGAATCGCAAATGTTGGGAAAAAAATCGCCAACCGATTTTGCTTTGTGGAAGAAGTCCAAAGCGGGAGAGCGTTGGTGGGAAAGTCCTTGGGGACGAGGCCGCCCAGGATGGCGTATCAATAAGAACACCTTCATTGCATCTCATTTTCGGGTGGGACAGTACGATATCATTAGCGGTGGCGTTGATTTTAAATTCCCGCATCATGATAACGAGTTGGATCAGTACGAGGCTCTTTCGAAGAATTCCCAATAGGCCAGGTACTTTTTACGCTCTGGAAATTTTGCAATAAATGGCTGCAAAATATCCAGGTCTCAGAAGAATTTTCTCACAATCAAAGAGGCACTCAAAAAGTATTCTGCAAGGCAGATCAGATTGGCTATTCTCCAACATCCATGGGAAGATTCGCTGGATTACAGCGATTCTATGATGGACATAGCAATCCAGTATGAAAAGTTATTGATTGTATGTATAATTTTTTAGACGTTTACATTTTTCTATGCATTTTCCTTGACATGTATATATTTCAAGAATTTTTCTTGAACGTCAAATGCCGCCTTCGCGATACCAAAGCGGGAACGACTATTCACACTTCCCTTCATTCGGAAGGATTGGACTCTAGTTTAGAATGGGAATTAAATATTGCCAAGAATAACGTTCATAATGTCTTTTGCGGTAAATTGTATTTTCGTTATGAGCTTCTGAGCCTGCAATGACATACTATTTTTCTACAAATAATAAAAAAGTTGTGTTCTATTACAGATAACGTTGATACCAAAGCTTCGCTGGATGCGATTCGAAAATTGATATTGCACTGCAATGAATACATCAAATACAGCGAAAAATCAAACACTTTGCTACTGTATAATGTCGCAGCGTACGTGACAGAATTGTTTACAATTTTCGGAGTGATTCCGTTGGGTATTGGTTTTCCTGAGGACAGACAATGAACGTTAAAAAGCGAACGTGAGTTATTTTAAATTTAAACCTCATGCGACATAGAGTAAATATGTACGTATTTTAATGTTTTTCACAGGTAGAAGATATTGCGATGCCTTACTTAAACTTGAGAAAGAAATGAAGAAGGAAAAAAAAGGTTGAAATATCTTGATTGTGATTAAATTTCGATAATTCAAGACGAATATACTGATGAAGAAATTGATAGAGAATGTTATGAGATTTGGTAGTGGGTGTAACTTCATATATCATTTGTACACTATATATATGCTTGTATAATATATGCTTTAGTTAAAAATATATTTATTTCGCGTATTTTTTGTCCTTGAAATCTACCTTTTACTGCTAATCCTAGACTTACCTCTGAGGTAAGTATATCCTTCTCGTTGTCGCTTACTATTGGTTAATTCGAATGCGCGCTTGCACATTTTTGCTCCGGTTTATATCTGTCTCTCTCTGAAGTCTTTATCTTTCTCTAAGGTCGTTTGGCTTAAGGCCATTTGGCCTAAGGTCGTTTGACCGTAATTTCCATTTGGATTTCCATTTGGAAATCCAATTGGATTTTTTCAGCAGGGCAGACACTTCCCGTTTTCGGAGCTGTAGGAGAAGCAAACACCTTATTGTGCGTGGTTCAATAGTAGTATTGTACAATAGTAATATATCGATAAAACAGAGTGGCTAGAATTGGGATTATTTGAATACATTACTTTTTCATGCAGAGAGAATTAATAACTGACACTTATTTTATATTCTTTAAATCATCGTTTATAAAAGATAGGGCAGGTACTGTCAGATAACCCTCACTCCCGTGACTCAAACATATACGAACTCAAGGATAGCAAATAAATGTACTGTGGGCGTATCCACGTAGTCGCGCCGCGTCGTGTGCGAGTGAGAAAAGGCAAGCGAGCGCAGGGGAAATCGAGAAGCAGGAAGTGTCGCAGAGTGTACTGTATTCAAAAAAGTATACTCTTACAAAATTAATTTATATGAGTATTTTAATAATTATAATCTTATGATTTATAAAATACATATTTTTTAATGAAAATCATTTAAGAATGAATCTTATAAAGGGTCGTCCATAAATTACGTAACGCTCCTGGGGGGGGGGGGTCATGCTCCATGTGACAGTTTGTGACACCGGGGTGGGGGGAGGGAGGGGGGTCGAGCAGAATGTGACGCAACAAATTTTAAACGTACTCATATAATCTTGACCGACAAAAAAGTGCTATTAATATTTTTATTTTACATTTGAAGGCTCAGTTACGTTACACCTTTGGGGGTTCAAGCCAATGTGAAAGTTTTGAGACACTGGGGGGGGGGGGGGTAAAAATACTAAAAATCGCGTTATGTAATTCGTAATGCAAATATCGTGAATAGGCACATAAATCGTGCCTATGTTTTTCTCAATTTAAAATTTTTGATTAATTCATAATTTTCTATAATTTTTCATAATTAATTGTTTCTGACCTTTAATTTTTTTAGTTTCGAATTGCGATGTAAATTTAGAATTCAGAATAAATGATTCAAGACATATATTTTGTAGATTTATGATTTTATTTGAATTTCAATTCGTGCCGTGATTTTACTGCATCTTAAAACAAGATTGACTTTTCGGGATACTCGATCGAATTAATTTTTTTAGACTATACTTTTTAGAGTTTATCGATATGTATACTGGCTGATGTAACATTTCAAATGCAATTTTTAAAGACCATAATTTGGTAAACACTCAAAGAAATTGTAAAATTACATCAAAATTTTGAAACAACTTTTCTATCAAGATTTTATAAAAATGAGAAATACTAGGATAAGGAGTAAAAGGTAGATTTCACGAATAAAAAACACGTGAAATAAAGATATTTTCAAATAACGCATGTATTCAATGGACTTCTTGTACATGTTTTCTTGAGCTATCGATGAATGCGGATTCTCTATAAGGATCTGTATAGTGCAATATTTACATATTTGATATCAATGACGAGTCAAATTAAATACATACAACCTAAGCGATAACGGAACTCACTTAGCACTCTTCACAATGATCGACATCGCCCCTGGCCTTAACCAGGTACAAATCGTAATATCGTACTTTCAGGGTTGTTGCGCATTTTCGGACAATTTAGAACATTTTTCGTCAAATGCGAATCATATTCTACAAATCCAATTTCTGTTTTAAAGAATATTTTACAAGTCATATAAAAATACAATGAAAACGTACGAAGACTTCGATATTTGTTACTAAAAGTTTACATAACAATTTCGTAAATTGATGAGACAGTTGTACTATTGTCAAGTCTTTTTTATTAAAAAAAAGATTCCACTTGTACAATTGCCCTTTCAGTTTACTGTATAAAAAGAAAACCAGTGGGAGAACAAAATAACAATTCACATAACTATGTATATACACAAAATTCCTACCAACTGTTTGAATTTCATATCGTTGTATGGTATTAAACTCAATTGTTGCACGTGTAATAATTATATTGTAAGCACCGGGCTGATGTAAATATATTTACATTGATGCAGTTTCTATTCAGTTCAATTTCACCAGGTTTTTCAGTTGCCCAACAACCCTGTACGTTGCGCCTAAAACAATAATACCTTCACTACGGTATGACCATAATTTTTCCCGATTCCGTAAATTCTTTAAATCCATATAACGTTCTCGATAAAATAACAAAACAAAAAACAAAACAAAACCCCCAAAAAATTTGCAAGAAAAAAAAACAGCTCTAAATGATCAGTAAAAATCATACCATAGTAAATTTTCCAAGAGGGAAAAAAATCTCAATTGACTACCGGCGTTTGCGGCTGGAATAGTAGATTATTCACTGACGTTTTCTAAGAGAAATCGTCAATTTTTTCTCGAATCGGAAATCGGTGTTTCTGTCACGAAGAAAAGCAGAAAATTTCAGATAAAAATAAATAAATTCGTAAAAAAATGATTCTTAGATTGATATTAAAAATATGTAACAGTCAAGTTTACTTTGTGCAGTTATGGACAGCATTTAATTGTTGTTATGACGATGCAATCACTTTTTTTTCGAACAGAAAAGTCTGGAGTTCCCGATTCCCCGTGAAAACCACCAGAAAAACCGAGCAAGTTGGTTTTATTCATTTGAATTCCTAAAGCTACTGCAGCGCCACCACCGTAAGAAGTTTCACTTTTGCGGCTATCACTCGGATGAATCTTTTTTGTTAGACATAGGGAATTCTAAGAACTTCTGGGGAAAATTCTAGGGTTTAATCTAGAAGTTCCTATAATTCCCTATAAAACCCTAGGATTTCCTCTAGATATCCCCATTAATTCCCTAGAATTCCCTATTAAACCCTAGGATTTTCCCCAGATTCCCCCAGAATTTCCTAAAATTCCCTATATCCAGAAAGATTCACCCCCTCCACTCGATTTTCTGGAAATAAAATGCCAACCGCAAACGCCTTGCAACGCTAAACACGCTTAATTCGAGTTCTACAGAGCAAACATCAATTGTTCCATTCACCCGCGCACCCTACATCTACGAACACGGATGTATACACACTCGCGCAAACGTCGTCTGAAAGTGAACTATTACCTTCGCGCACGCGATTCATGTACAACGTGCATAGCATTATGCAAATATCGCACGCGTCGTCAATACCGCAAAAAACAATCGACGCGTGGATAAATAATATACATACATCGTCATTGGTATGATTTCGCGACCGCGCTTCCGACGCTAATTTTTCAGCGTGCGAGTTTCAAAGGCGAATCCAGATTCTGAAATTCCAAGATGAATTATTATTTTTTTTATTAGTTCTTTACCGGAGCTCTTTCTCTGGATCCGCCAAGACGATTTTCATTGTGCGAAAAAAAAAGTAAATTTTAGCCGGGAGTGAAACCGCGGCCGCGAAAGGAAGTTGGATCGCGAATTTGCTGTCGTTCTCGCAACGCGCACAAATATTAACTAAAAACGCGGCCGATTTGGCCAGGATTTTAGTTGATGACGCCACCGCCGAGAGGGCGCTTATGAGCGCGACTGTCGCCAAGTGATTGCTGGTATCACGAGGCGTACATTCGGTTGATTTCGTGCTGGTAGCGTTCCTGAACAGCCTTTCGTTTCAGCTTGAACGCCGCCGTCACGAGACCCATGTCCGGGGACCATTGCTCCGGGCACAGTTTTACCGCTTCCGGTATTTCGATTTTCTGTAGTTGACCTGGAATTCGAACATTTTGTTCTTCGAATCAGTATGAGCGTATTGTATTATCTGGAGCTACTTTTAAATCAATTCCAATACAGAATTAGTACTTGATGAGTAATAGTATATTTCTGCACTAGTGTGGAAAAGTTTTTTTTTTTAACAAATATTGCTGCAATGTACTAGTAATATTATCAAAAATCCCTTCACTTACATTACAAGTCACTCCATTTAACAATAATTTAAAGATTTATTTCTCTTCCGGGTTTTTTTTGCACGAAACACCCGTAAAAGCTACTGTAAATTATGGGCTCACCCACAAATTCTGAAAAGCCTCAGGAAGAATAAAATTTCATTCCTGAAGAAATCGGACTCACATTTTTTCGCGTGTTCCTGCAACGCCTCAAGAACCACTTTTTCCATCCTTGGATTGTTACAGAGTTCCTCGAAACTCTTGAAGGTAATACCCAGGTTCGACGCGACTTCCTCGAGACCGCGCTGATTCGGAACCACTAGCGCCACAGTGTAATCTTTCCTCGCGTCCCCATAAACGCAAATATTCTCCACCAGAGGGCACGTCTTCATCTCTGCTTCGACCTTCCCCAGCGAAACGTATTCCCCTAATTGCAGTTTCACCAGGTCCTTTTTACGGTCTGAAAAACCGCGGATGCAGACGAACGTTAATTTCTCTTAATTTTAGTGGCGTGTCCAGTGGGTGGGCTATAGGGGCTGAAGCCCCCCCCCCCCAAAAAAATACCAGCAATCTTATTTTGCTGAATATATAGAAAAAGTAGTACACTTGTACTGAAGAGTGATTTTGGTTGAGATGGAAAAACATTTCGATTTTTTGAATAAATTTTATAAACAGTGAAAAGCATTGACCTAGAAAAGGAAGAAAATTTTGATATATATGTGCGAATACGATATATTATTTTGACGTATCACAATGTGACAATACAATCGACAATGTTATTCTAATTGATAGTAATGAATTAACGATTTACCTACAATGTTACAGTACAATTATAAGAAACTTTAAAGTGTTTATATATGACAAAAAAAAACATCTTTAAAAGTGTTTTAGACATTTCTGAATATCTTGATTTTGAAAAAGACACTCATATAAGTGTCCAAGACATTTAAACGTGTCTTAGAATTCCTAGAAAGATACTTTGAAAGTTCTTCAAATTCAGAATGAGGAACTTTCTAGTGTTTCAGAGACTTCGAGAATAGTTTTTGAATTCTTCAAGAAGTGTCTTAGACGTTTTAAAGTGACTTGGAATTTGAATAAAACACTTTTAAAGTGTCTTGTTAATTAAAAAGACTCTTAGAATTTAGAATAAAATACATTAAAGTGTCTTAGAATATCAAATAAGACACTTCAAGGAGTGTCTAAGATATTCAAGAGGGTCTAAAAATTCCGTATAAGACACTCCGATATGTATTAGAATTTCAAAAAAGACTTCTTGAGAAGTGTCTTGGACATTTGAGAGTGTCTAAGAATTTTGAAAGAGATGCTTCAAAAGGTTTCCAAATTTCAAATAAAGCACTTTCTAGCGTGTCAAAGAGACTTCGAAAAGTGTCTTCATAGCTCTAATAAGACACTCCAAGAAGTGTCTTAGACGTTAACAAGTGTCTTGGAATTCCGAATATGACAGAATGAGACACTCCAGTGTCTAAGAATTTCAAATAAGACATCTTGAGAAGTGCGTTAGACGTTTCTGAATATCTTAGAAGTTTGAAAAAGACACTTGATAAGAGACTAAGATATTAAATAATGTCTTGAAATTCCGAAAAAGACACTACAAAAAGTCATCAGATTTCGAATAAGGCACTTTCTAAAGTGTCTTAGACGTTTGAAAGTGTCTGGAAATACAAATAAACCACCTTTCGAAGTTTCTTAGAAATTCAAAAGTTCCTTATAATTCCGAATAAGACATATTGAAGTGTCTTTGAAATTTGAATAGAACACTTTTAGGAGTGTCTTGGGTATTTGAGAGTATCAAAGAATTTCGAAAAAGACTCTTCAAAGTGTCTTAGAATTTCAAGTAAGACATCTTGAGAAGTGTTTCGGACAATATTTCTTAATATATTGGACCTTTGAAAAAGACACTTTGTGACAAAGTATATGAGACTTTTGAAAATGTTTTGGAATTTCGATAAAGATACTTCAAGAGGTTTTCAAATTTCAAATAAGACTCTTCCTCAAGTGTCTAAGAGACTTCGAGACGTGTGTGCAAATTTTGAATGAAAATTTATATAAAATACCCCAAGTAGTGTCTTAGAAATTTGAAAGTGTCTCAATATTCTGAATGAGGTACATAGAAGTACCTTAGAATTTTAGACACTTCAGCAAGTATCTTGGATATTAGATAATGTCTACGAGTTCCGACAAAGACACTTGGAAGTGTCTTAGAATTTTAAGTATGACATCTTGAGAAATGTCTTAGACATTTCTGAATATCTTAAAACTTCAAAAAAGCCGAAATTCATTGATTTTAGGGGGAGCCTATTTTCCGGAATGGAAGACATCCAAAGCAGGTGTTGTTACGCCACTGGTTATATTCGCAAAAAATTCAATGACAAATTGTAGCCCTTCCAAAAGTCAAATCTTAGAACCGCCACTGCTTAATTTCACATATGAATGACTTTTGAATGACTCACCGATGATTTTGATGCATCCGTCTTCCTGAATCTCGGCGATATCTCCGCTGCGGAACCACTGCTTCCCATCCCTCTCGAAGAAATCTTCCTTCGTCTTTTCTGGAAGTTTGTAGTAACCTGGGGAAACGTTGTCGCCGCCGATCACGATTTCCCCCCGAGGGTAAGGGCTATCGGTGACCCGGTAACCGGCCTCTTCCCAATTTTCTAGTCTTATGTCGCAGACCGTTGTAGGGGCCCCGACTCTGCCTGTGCTTCTATCGTAGGCTGAAGAAACAAATGCCACGAACTTATTTCCAGTAAAGTTAGGTGATTATTTAATTTTCAATTTTGGAGCGTTAGCGTTTTATTTTCAGAACTTAAATTCATCATTTGAATATTATCAAATTGAAATTATATATTCGGAAGTGTTCGGGTATGTTCGGAAATAGTCGGATAGATTATCGGGTATGTTCGGAAGGGTTCGGGTATGCTCGGTTATTCTCGGGTATGTTCGGAAATATTCGGGTAGATTCTCGGGTATGTTCGGAAATATTCGGGTAGATTCTCGGGTATGTTCGGATATGTTCGGAAGTGTTCGAGTATGCTAGGAGTTGTTCTAATATGTACCACGAGGAAAAACGTATTTATACATAAAAATCTTCATCCATACATCATTCTCGTGTCAATATTACTGTCTTACTGATAAATAAATAAATCATACTACTAAATAAAAAAAATAAACTCACTGTCCATGACGGTTGCACCGGCGCAAGTTTCGGTAAGGCCATATCCTTGGGTCACGGTGACGCAGAGGCAGAGCTTGATCTGGGTGTGGGTTTCGGAACTCAAGGGCGCGCCGCCGGCCAAAACGAGGCGCATTCGGCCACCTAAAACTTGCTTCGCGGCTCCGAAAATTAGTTTGTCAAAAAGTGGCGTGTCGTATCCACGTTTCATCCATTTGTACTTGTACTGGTAAGCAAAGTTGAAAAGGGCCTGTCTAAGGGCGCCTGATTTCTTCACTTTCTCGTTTATGCCTTTGGAAATGCGATCCAGGATCAGCTGAAAGTTGAGGTGACGAGTTTCTTAATTCAAGAAGTGTAATAAAATTTACAGAGTGTGTGAAGAAATTGTTTGGCAATCTGTTGCGTTACATTTTTTGTTGTACCTAAATATTTCTGAATTTATTGGTACATACTCAAAGGCGTTGGTAGAAAAATTTTTGAGAGAGATGTTTCGAAAACAATAAATGTTTTTTGGGGGGTTTTTGAATTTCTACATCTTTTGAAAACTAAAGCCGCACATTTTATTTAATATAATGGAATTCGATTCTTGTGATTTTCAAGTAACAGAGATTTAAATTTTTTTCAATCATAATTTTTATATTTGTCATATAAATTCTTCAGTATATTTATATATCTTGAACTAATATTGTAAAATGGATTTCTAAATTGCTTTCGAGAATTCAATGCTCTTGGAATAATAATTATGAGAATTTTAAATATTTTTTAGACTTTGGATAAAATTACAACTACATAGTAGAGATGATTCGTAAATTTTTAGAATTTTCGTATTTCCTAGTATTTATATAGATCGCTTTATGGATTTATTGAATTTGATACTATAGTATTGAAAACGTCATTGATTATAATTATATTAATCAATTCTTCAGAAAATGGTACCTTTTTCTATGGATTTTCAGGATTATTATTATTATTATTATTATTATTATTATTATATTTTTTTGTGCTTATATACTATTCAAAAAATTAGATATTATTTATATAAGGTTTTCTGTATAAATTTATAGAATTATGTACTCTAGAATTGAAAGTTTCATGAATTCAAAGGCCTAAAATCAACATAGTTTTTCGATATCAACAGATTTATAATATTTGTCGCATTTTTTGTTGAGTATTTCTGAAATATTGAAGAATTTCGCAGTATTTTTATATATTTCTTGAATTTTTCTACATCATTTGATAGATTTCTAGGATTCGATATTCTAGAATTCAAGTTTCGATACATTTCTAGTATTTTATAGGTCTTTTTGTGTTTAAGTATTTTTATGAATAAATAGAATTTCTAATTTCTATAGATTTCTTTTTATTTTTTAGAATTTGAGGGTTTAGAATTGAAAGTTTCGTAAATCTTAATTTTTCGTTTAAATTTTTCAGAAAGTAGCTTTTTCGTAGAATTCTATTACTTTTATATTTATTAGTATTTTTTTCAGTATTTGTATGATTCAAAAATTTTCTAAAATTTTTTTGAATTTCTCTGTTGATTTTCAGAATTAGATGTTCTAGAATTCAAGGTTTTTTACATTTTTAAAATTCCATTTACCAACTCTTCATTTCCCCTTTATTAAGGCGAGGGGTTTACTTTCACCTCCCCGTCTCCTTTCCACTCGCGCGCTCTCCATCCTTTGCGTCTTTCTCGCACGTCAACAGCGATCCTCTCGCCTTAATCACTGGGTAGAAACAATTTTTCAAATTTATTTTTTCTACGTTATTTTAGCCAAACATTTATAGTTAAAATTATGTTGAAGAATAATTTTTTCTGAAACTAAAATTATTTTTATTCTTGAGTTAGTAAAATCAAGAATTCTGAATATCGTTCAACTTTGATTAGATTAGCTCTTTAGATTTCAGTACGGACATTTTTGATAATTTCTATTTATTTTGGTAATCATTTTTTTTCATGCTATTTTTTTTCGAATTTGCATATATATATTATTCATTATCATAACTTTTTTCTATTTTTACAAGAAACAATAATTAATATTTGTTTAATTTTGGGAGGGGTTTGAACCTCCAAAACCTCCCTCTATACCTACGACCCCCTGTACATAGTTATTTATTTTTCGGAAAAATGGTATGTTATATTGCAGAAACTCGTATAATATTGCTGCAATGTACCAGTAATATTATCTTTACAAGGTTGTATATGAAGTGCTACTTCAATATGAATGAGATCTTTTCTTTGAAATGTTGCTTGTGTAATATTTCATCAATATTGTTGCAAGATTAAAATGTTAATATTACTCTATAATTTCACCTATAATGTACCAGTAATATTATCTCTACAAGATTGTACATGGAATGTTACTGCAATGTTAATGACATGTTTTCTTTGAAATGTTGCCCTTGTAATGTTTCATTAATATTGCCGCAAGACTGAAATGTTACTAAATCTTCCTAAAACATTGCTGAAACATTACTGGAATATTGCTAAAATATGTATGAAACATTGCAAATGCAATTATGGGAGACATTTTCATATTGTAGCAAAGTTTTTGCAGTCTTTCTGCAAGATTCCTGCAACGTTACTGCAATATGTAATATTTCACTTGAAATATGTCTGGAAACTTAAGGCAATAATATGCTAAATACTTACTGGCACAGCGGTGATACACGTCGGACGCAGGACGCTGGCGTCGCCCTTGGAACCTCGCTGAATTTTGCTGCTGGAGTCGATCATGGTGAGGGGCGAGCTGTAACCGATGGGCACGCCATTTATAAAGCACATGCTCTCGGCGAGGAGCTCGAACACGTGAGCGAGGGGCAGGAATCCAAGTAAAACGTCGTCATCGAAGACGGTAACGGCGTCGCAAAAGCCCTTCAACGTAGTTATCATGTTCTTGTGAGAGAGCAACACGCCCTTGGGTACGCCCGTTGAACCCGAGGTGTACATGATAATGGCGATATCTTCACCTTTCGGGGACACAGTGCTCGTCTGGAAATTTTCGCCTTCCTTCATAACCTCCGAAAACGGAATGAGGCGAACATCCTCCTGAAAAAACCAAAATTTTATTATACCTAAATTTAATAGAGATAGTTTTTGAGAATTTAAAAAAGTAACTAAAGACTTTTCAACTCGAAATTCAGTACACTCGTGTTGAACAATTTCTCACGTACTTTGTAACCAGTCGTGTCGGTTTTCACAAGTTGATCTTCCATGTAAATGACGTTTCTGACGTTCGGGCTTTTTTGCAAAACTCGTTTGAACTTTGGCAAAAGGTCGTGGCTGGTGATGACGGTGTCGACCTCGGTCTCGTTGATGCCGTGGACGATGCCTTCGTCACCGAGGGTCGCGTAGATCGTCACCACCGTGAGATTCTGCTTGAAACACGCGTGAGCAGCGGTCATCCACTCGGCCCTCGTCTCCGCAAAAATAACGATGTTCTTCTTCTGCGTCAGGCCAAACTTCTTCAATCCTCGACCGAACGCACACGCCATTTTTTCCACTTCACGATATGATTTCCATTTGTACGCGCCCATTTTGTACTGCAAGGAAATACCCCAACTTTTACGGGATGAAATATTTTTCGTTCCCATGCAGGTATGTGTTGGGCAATGTGTGAAACGCCTTCGTGGGTCACGTGACCTGCGCAGGCGTTTTACACGTTGCTCAACGTAGAAAAAACAATCTCAAATTAGTAACTGAGATCAATAAAAATCCTTTTTTTCTCTTTTCCATCGTTTTCTAATTCTCCAAGACCAGACTCCTCTTACATCCTACAATACTCTTAATCCATACTATCACAAATCACAATATCACAATCGAAAAACAACCTTCCCTTCCTCCAAAATAATTGGATCAATTAAAATTTCACTAATTCAAACTAAGAGAGCCTATTGTTACTGATGAAGCGGTACAAGATAAAAGATTTTCTTGGAAAATACCTTTTTAAAGACCCTGCCATTAGGTTGAATCTCATCTTCCTCTGCCAAAATTTGCCTGGTTCCGAAACAGGGCTTATTTTTGTGGTGCTCGGCGACGAATTTGAGGAGCGCCTCCATGGTTTCGATCTTTTCGCGAACGAGGCAGAGATGAGCCTCCCGGGGCGAGTCGACGCTCCTGTAGACGACCGAACGCACGTCATTGTGAATCGCCCGGGCCTTTATTCTTCTCGACGCCTTCCGCTTTTCCCAGGGCCGTTGTATTATCAGGTACACAGGGAACGTCAGGATGTCGTAAAAATACGACAGGACCTTGAACGCGCTTATCGCGCCCGTTATCCAAAAGCCCTCCATTTCTCTAAAAAAAAAACAAACAAAAACAAAAAATTTATGACCAGTTCAATGGTCTGTTTCCTTATTTTTCCAATTCAAGAATTTTTCACGTTCTCTCAGAGAAGTTGAGTAATTAAGAACAAATAAACTTATGTGAAGTTGTTTAATTTTATTCGTAATAAAGTATGAATAAAATAAGTATAATCTCTCTACATAATTCAGCAACTTCACCATTAACATTCATAAGAAGTTCTATTAAGTGAAACTTCATATGTTCTACCACAGTGGGATTCCCGGAGCCAGAACCAGCTTAGCTTACACTCAGAGAAATTTCCGTTTTCGTATGAAACGCGCCGCCGTTTCTACCTCACCCGTTTCAACCTCGAAACGCAATGCCGTTTCACGAAGAAAAGA
>JAPYZL010174905.1:0-11115 GCA_030522825.1 Platygaster orseoliae
TTCATGGAACGTGTATTTTTTTGAGACAAAACAATATTTATTTGCTCATATCCAAATAAATATTTATTAACTGTCAATAAATCGTTCTCTCAGTGTGAGTTTCAAGGTTTGAGAAATATAAACATTTTTTATTGTAATGAATATGAAAAATGACGAAAATTTACATGTACTTCAGTTACTTCAAACCATCGAAATTCTTATGTTCTTGAAAATCTGATAAAATATTGCTGAATGAAAAATTTCGAAATTCTACAAAAACACTGAAAGGAAAACGAAATAAGAAATTTTGAAATTTGCATGAATTTCAAGTATCGCAATTTTCGGTAAATAAAAAACTACAATTTGTTTATGGTTAAATTTCAATTTTTTTGTCGATGTAGTGATTTGATTCGAATTTGAGAAAATTTAGAATTTTTTGTTATAGTGAATATGAATAATGACAAAAATTGACATGTAATTCAATTACTTAATATCATTTAAATTCTTATGTCCTTGAAAATCTGATAATATGTATTGCTGAATGAAAAATTCCAAAATTTTACAAAAACACTGAAAGAAAAACGATATCAGAAATTTTGAAATTTGCATGAATTTCGAGAATCGCGATTTTCGGCTAATAGTAAACCAGAATTTCGTTGTGGTTAAAAATAAATTTTTTTGTTTGCAAAAATTTAGAATTTATGATTCTAGTGAATATGAAAAATTACAAAAATTGACATGTAGTGCAATTACTTAAAATCATCAAAATTCTTATGTCCTTGAAAATCTGATAAAACATTGCTGAATGAAAAATTTCGAAATTCTACAAAAATACTGAAAGAAAAACGAAATAAGAAACTTTGGGATTTCCATAAATTTTGAGAATCGTGATTTTCGGCAAATAAAAATCAAGAATTTGTTTATGGTTAAATTTGATTTTTTTTGTCGATGTAGTGATTTTATCCGAGTTTGAAAAAATTAAAAATTTTTTGTTATGGTGAATATGAATAATGACAAAAATTGACAAATCACTTAAAATAATTTCAATTCTTGTGTACTTGAAAATCTGATAAATAATATATTGCTGAATGAAGAATTCCGAAATTCTACAAAAACACTGAAAGAAAAACAAAATAAGAAATTTTGAAATTTGCATGAATTTCGAGAATCGCGATTTTCGGCAAATAAAAAACCAGAATTTCTTTGCGGTTAAAAATAAATTTTTTTTTTCAAAAATTTAGAATTTCTGATTCTATAAAATATGAAAAATTACAAAAATTTACATGAAGTTCAGTTACTAAAAACCATCGAAATTCTTATGTCCTTGAAAATCTGATAAAATATTGCTGAATGAAAAATTTCGAAATTCGAAAAAAACACTGAAAGAAAAACGAAATAAAAAACTTTGGGATTTTCATAAATTTTGAGAATCGCGATTTTCGGCAAATAAAAAACGAGAATTTGTTTGTGGTTAAAATTGAATTTCTTTGTCGATATAGTGATTTTAGCCGAGTTTGAGAAAATTTATAATTTTAAATCATAGTAAATATGAAAAATGACAAAAATTAAAATGTAATTCAATCACTTAAAACCATTTAAATTCTTATGTCTTTGAAAATCTGATAATATAGGTATTGCTGAATGAAAAATTTGAAAATTCTACAAAAACACTGACAAAAAAACGAAATAAGAAATTTTGAAATTTTCATGACTATTGAGAATTGCGATTTTCGGCAAATAAGAACCAGAATTTCTTTGTAGTTAAAAATGAATTTTTTGTTTGCAAAAATTTGAAATTTCTAATTCTAGTGCATATGAAAAATTACAAAAATTTACATGTACTTCAGTTACTTCAAACCATCGAAATTCTTATGTCCTTGAAAATCTGTTAAAATATTGCTGAATGAAAAATTTCTAAATTCTACAAAAGCAATGAAAGAAAAACGAAATAAAAAATTTTCAAATTTATATGAATTTCGAGAATCGTGATTTTCGGCAAATAAAAAAAGAGAATTTGTTACCGAGTAGAATTAATTTTTTTTTGTCGATGTAATGATTTTATCCGAGTTTCAAGGATTGAGAAAATTTGGAATTTCTAATTCCAGTTAATACGAAAAAAAAAAAAATTGACACGTAGTGTAGTGTTTGAAAATCACCAAAATTCTTCTATCAAATTAAAGTCCACATTAACGAATAAAAAAAATGTTGCAATATAAAAAAAATTTATGAATCTTACAGTCTTCAAATTTAGAATTTTGACTATTTCTTGGAAAAAAAGTCGAGAATTTTTCTATTTTTATAGAAAAATTTGCGGATTATTAGACTTTGAAATTTTTGACAATTTTAAGATATGTTTCAAGTTAATGTATATAAAATATTTCCTTTGTCTACCTCCAATTTTTCCGAAAAATCCAAAATGTTTCAAAAAATTACAACATCCACATTTCCACTTTTAATATTTCCAGAGATCTCAGAAAAAATTATTCAAAAATTTTACAATAATTCAAGAGATTTTTAGAATTCTCGATTGTATTTTTATGTGAATAATTTTTACATGAAAAATAACAAAGGTACATTATTAACAACAATACAAAACTATTATGAATAATTCTTTCAATGAAAACGTCTACAGAAAATCAACATAAATAATTCGATAAACAAACCCAAATATTTTTTATAATACAAGTTTCTACCATAAATTATAAAACAATCTGAAAATTTCAAAATTCTTATAAGGATTTTGAAAATGTACAACTATTTCGAAAAAATTTATGCATGCAAAAAAATTTTGCTATAGCTGAATCTGCCTACGTTGGTTCTGAAAATAAACGGTGTTTTAAAAGGTCTACCTTATAAAACTGCCACTAAAATATTTCTTAAAACTTTTTGAAAAACCAATTTCCGAAATTTATGGGCTTTACATGCACAAATTCTACATTTTCGTAAAATAAAAGAAATCGAAATTGAGCAAGCTATGATTCATTGAAATTTGATAATAGTTACACATTTGAATTTTGATGCGTGAATTCCAGATGAAATCTGGAATTCACGCATTTTTTAATGAAATTTTCCGAATTGTGTTACTCATCAAATTTTTTTTCAACGAATAATCACATGTTTTCTTGTTTCACCTCCCTTTTAATTAAATGTTGAAGCGCAGATTTTTTTCGAGTCCTAGTTTCTTATATTCTGAAGAATACGTTTTCTTTAAACGATTTTACAATTAAGTTGGCGTGATTGGTGTAATCATGAAAACCATCGGTGATTGCCATTGTTGGATACAAGAATAGAACAACTGAAATGCGAAGTATAAATACGAAATTGTATGTGAAATACACATCAGATTATCTCTGGTCAATCGTATTTAACAACGTCCTCTGAATCATCGAGAAAAATTGTGTTCGTCATCTCTGATGTTTTGCATTATGGCAGGTAGTCTAGGACTTTAAGTAATCTTATTTAAATTGTTTTAAATTATGATCAATTGTAATAATTTCTTTTTATTTACGAAATACCTTAAGTTTTGGAAAAAAACCTACCGATAATCCTGATTTTTTCAAGAACCATTATCAAGTCAGTTTCCGATAACAGATTCCAGAATCTGAATCATTTTCTGCAATCACGAGAGTTACAAGAAATCATGAAATGCCAAGTGAAATGGATTCTTGTGATTCCTTTTTTATCTAAAAGTGTATTGCACTTTGATATAAATTACTCAACGAAAATTCAATTTATATCTTGTACATTAAGTTTGATAATTTAAACGAAACATGAGAAAAGGGATCTTGCAGAATTACAACAAATGTCAATGTGAAATTTCATGGAATATAATTTTGAGAATTATTAGGAATCACTTGGTTTCTCGTTGAAAATTTATACATTCTTTACATTTACAAAATTTATTATATTCCCGATTTTACAAGATGATATTTATAACTGATGGAGATATTTGCAATTAAAATTGTGAGCCCTAAACCAATGAATTTTAGTTTTCACAAATATAGCAAAAGAAATATCAACTTAGAATGTAGCGAGGAATCTGATTTTTCAAAGTACTCAGGTCACGTTGAATTACCCTGTATTTGAGATAGAACTGCTCCTGGCGAGTTAGATAACCTGTTGAGGAATAAAAAAAAATCTAATTGACGCAGGTGAAGAGATAATTAATTGAGAATTATGACGGCTTGTAATCGATGATAGGCAATGTTGTAACAAGACGGAATGAATCACAATACACATAATATATACAGCGGGATATCGAATAAGAGAGGTGGGACTTGGTGAACGGCAGTTTACATTTTCACGCGCGCTGTTGCCTTTTCTTTCCCATAATATAGTATTAACGTCTTATGGGAAATTCCGTAGAAAATTAAGGATTTATCGTTTTTTCTACAATTCTTAAAATATGACAGTTTTTTATACATGTAGAAAAAGATGTTTTTTTTTCAACTGTTGGGAAAAATGAGTGAGAAAAGCGATGACTTTTTCCACTTGGGAAATTATGATTACAACAACTGAGAATTTAGTGAAATATGAACCATATAAAGTTTTGGTTGGATATAAAAATTTGGATATGACATCGAAATGTTAGTTGCCGTAACGAAAATTTAAGTTATTGTAATAAAAATTACGATGAACGAATGTTTCTTGAAGTATAATAACAAACACGTGTGTTAAACTCAGACTAATTAACTTATCATTAATTTCAATTAACGTATATTAAAATCTGTGAGTAGTATATCAAAATTAATAGACTTGTATATTGTATATTGTACAAAAAATTCAATGAACTAGTCAATTAAAACTGAAAAGCGTTTATTAATCTTCATTAACTTTGTATATTAGTTTTCAAATGCGTTTATGTAAAAAACTTTCAAGACAATTTTATTAAAATGAGTACAAAATTTTCTAATAGTGTACACTTTTAAATGCTTTGTTTGAGAACTTTGTTACTGATGAAAAACGTATGAATAATCCATGTTCATAAAGTTTACAACGTTGACAAATCACACGAAAATTTTTTTCAGAGATTTACCAAAAATAATGTGAAACCTTGAAAAAACAAATTCGACGTAGCCCCTAACAAGGAAATTTTTAAAAATTCAATAATACAAAAATACTGAGAATTTTTATTCAAATTCTGAAATTTGAAATTCTAAAGTTAAAAATGTTGGTTCAAATTCTGAAATTTGAATTTTGAATTCAAAAATTTTGATTCGAATTCTGAAATTTAAATTCTAATTTCAAAAATTCTGAACTAAATTCTGAAATTTCAATTCTAGAATCAAAAATTCACTGAAAAAATTCAAGAATTAACTGAAAGAAAGAGCAAATTGAAAGAATTCAATGTGAAACTTCACTGAATTCTGAAAACTCTGATTCATATTCTTAAATTTGAATTATGAGTTTAAGAATTCACTGAATTCAGTGAAAAAATTCAAGAATTTAAAAATTCTGAGAATTCTAATTCAAACTCTGAAATTCAAATTCTAAATCATAAATTCTGATTAAAATTCAGAAATTTTAATTCTAAATTCAGAACTTCTGATTCAAATTCTGAAATTTTAATTCTAAATTCCAAAACTCTTATTCGAATTCTGAAATATAAATTCTGAAATTTCAATTCCAGATTCAAAAATTCTGATTCAAATTATAAATTCGAAAATTCAATGAAAAAATTCAAGAATTTACTGCAAGAAAGAACAAATTAAAAGAATTCACTATGAAACTTCACTGAATTCTAAAAATTCTGATTCATATTCTTAAATTCGAATTATGAGTTCAAGAATTCACTGAAAAAAATTCTGAGAATTCTGATTCAAATCCTGAAATTTGAATTCTAAATTCAGAAATTCTGTTTCATATTCGAAAGTTTGATTTCTAAATTAAATAACTCTGATTCAAATTTAAAATCAATAATTCAAATCTCAGAAAAAAATTCTCGTGTGATTTTTCAACATTGTAAACTTTGTCAACATGAATAATCCTAGATATTAAAAAAATTGAAGAATTTCAAAATTCTAAGAATTCTGATTCAAAATCTGAAATTTGAATTCTAAATTCAGAAATTCTGATTCAAATTCAGAAATTTGAATTCTAAATTCAGAAACTCTGACCTAAATTCTAAAGTTTGATTTCTGAGTTCAAAAATTTTTGATTCAAATTTTGAAATTTAAATTCTAAATTCCACAACTCTTATTTAAATTCTGAAATTTAAATTTAAATTTCGAAAATTCTGAATAAAATTCTGAAATTTCAATTCCAGATTCAAAAATTCTGATTCAAATTATAAACTCGAAAATTCAATGAAAAAATTCAAGAATTTACTGAAAGAAAGAACAAATTAAAAGAATTCACTGTGAAACTTCACTGAATTCTAAAAATTCTGATTCATATTCTTAAATTCGAATTATGAGTTCAAGAATTCATTGAAAAAAATTTTGAGAATTCTGATTCAAATTCTGAAATTTGAATTCTAAAGTCAGAAATTCTGTTTCATATTCTAAAGTTTGATTCTAAATTAAAAAACTCTGATTAAAATTTAAAATCAGTAATTCAAATCTTAGAATAAAAATTCTCGTGTGATTTTTAAACGTTGTAAATTTTGTCAACATGAATAATCCTTGATATTGAAATTTTCTCAGGCATTTATAAGAACGGTTTTTGCAAGTTTCAAGTGTAATGTATTTGATATTTCGTCTACATCTGTATATCGACCTGATTTGCACCGATTTGACATAGTAATTTTCCAAATATGTACGTATTATCTTACGGGGACAGATAAGAGTTGGTTTGTCCAAGACAAACTCGAAGGAACATCGAACGGGAAAGGTCGTGAAAAATGCGCGACGGGAATCGGGTCATGGATTCGCGAGCCATGAACCGGGCGATCGCCTAGAATCTACGATATCATGGAATTTCTGAGCTCCAAAGTAAAGGTTATTTTAAAACTTTTTTTCCTGTTTTGTAGAAATAATTATAGAAAATATTGTTCTGTATTATTTGAAACCTAGATTTTGGCAATTTTGAATAATTTCACGAAGATAAGATAATTTGAAATTATATCTTTACTCACTAGGAAAAAGTGTTAAACGGTATAAAATTTTACTTAACAACAACTAGTTATTATAGTTACATTTTTTTGGTAAAAATATAGTTATAACTTCCTTTTTGAATCGTTTCAGTAAGCGCAATTGTTTGAAGGCAAAAATAAAATACTCCCACAGTTGGAATTAAATCATCCAATCAGAACTACGGTTTACATGTTTATCAGCGAGATGAAAAAATACTCGTTTCCGCTCGATAACGCGAACCTGCCCAACAAACACCTTGAAAGCCCCAGATAAACATCCTCGAGAAAACTCCTTTTCCTCCGATAATTTGTTCTCACTAATTGCTCGCGGTATCGTCGTTAGATAACTTGGTAAATTGCAATAATTTTTCATAAACGAAACTATTTTTTTCTCATGTTGATTTCTTCTTTTTCCGATAGAGTTTTTTAATAATAGTTTTATAGAATTTTCAAATCTTGTTTATTTTTGAATGAAGGATTGTAAAGTTATTATTTATTATCGTTTCGGCATTAACGATTGGTAATTTGCAGTAATTTGCAGTAATTTCCTTTTTTGTTTTTAATTTTCATTCTAACAAACCATTGGGTGCAGTAAATTTTATAAAAATAAAGAATTATGACTTTTAATAAAAAACGCGATATATCATGAATTTTCGTTAAAAAAATTTGAAAAATTTAACGAAAGTCAGATTCCTTTGTTTCAAGTGATGAGTTTGTAAAATTTAGAGTCATTTTGTATTTTTCGTACGTCTTGGACTAAATTATTTTTACTGTTAAAAAAGAAGAAAAAAACCGTTGGAGTTGCCTTTTTTCAACGGACTAGACAGGACTTCCCGTGCGTGAGTCGGCATACGTGATCCTGTTTTTTCGTTCACGACTTTAAAATTGAAGAGACACTTTATGATTCCTCACGTAAAAGTCGTGTGAAAAGGGTCAAAAATGCGAAATTTTTACAAGTTCCCAGGCATGGTTTGAGAAATTTTATTAATTCCTTTGATACAATTAGGAAAGTTTATTACGAAAGAATAATAACGGAAATGATTTACTTTTAGAAGATAATGAGTAAATTTATTCACAGTATTTATTTTATTTTATTCTTATAAAATTTAAAAGTCTCTGTTACGTTTGGAATTATTTTTTCTTGAAAATGTAAACAAATTTTTTCGATCTGAAGATTTTGATTGCAGAATCATGTTCATGAAGTTTACAACGTTGAAAAATCACACGAAAATTTTTTTCAGAGATTTACCAAAAATAATGTGAAACCTTGAAAAAACAAATTCGACGAAGCCCCTAACAAGGACATTTTTAAAAATTCAAGTATATAAAAATTCTGATAATTTTGATTCAAATTCTGAAATTTGAATTCTATAATAAATTCAAAAACTCTAATTCAAATTCTGAAATTTAAATTCTAGCTTCAAAAATTCTGATTTGAATTCTAAATTCAAAAATTCACTGAAAAAATTCAAGAATTCACTGAAAGAAAGAAGAAATTGAAAGAATTCACTATGAAACTTCACTGAATTCTGAAAATTCTGATTCATATTCTTAAATTTAAATTATGAATTCAAGAATTCACTGAATTCAGTGGAAAAATTCAAGAATTTTTAAATTCTAAAAATTCTGATTCAAATATTGAAATTTGAATTCTAAATTCAGACATTTTGGTTCAAATTCGAAAGTTTGAATTCTGAATTCAAAAATTTTTATTCAAATTCTGAAGTTTGAATTCTAAATTCAAAAACTCATATTTAAATTCTGAAATTTGAATTCTAGATTAAAAAACTCTTATTCAAATTCTGGAATTTAAATTCTTATTTCAAAAATTCTGAAATTTAAACTCTAGATTCAAAAATTCTGATTCAAATAATAAATTCGAAAGTTTACTGAAAAAATTTTAAAATTCACTGAAAAGAAGAACAAATTGAAAGAATTCTTTGTGAAACTTCACTAAATTCTGAAAATTCTGATTCATATTCTTAAATTTAAATTATGAATTCAAGAATTAACTGAGATCAAAAAATTATGATTTCAAGAATTCACTGAATTCAGTGAAAAAAATTCAAGAATTTAAAAACTCTAAGAATTCTGATTCAAATTCTGAAATTTGAATTTTAAATTCAGAAATTCTAAATCAAATTCTAAAGTTTGAATTCTAAATTCAAAAATTCTTATTCAAATTTCAAATCAATAATTCAAATCTCAGAAAAAAATTCTCATGTGATTTTTCAACGTTGCAAACTTGTTGTCAACATGCAGAATCTGTAGTTTCAATTTGGAATAATTTTGATTTCGATTTGAAGAAATTTTTTTAATTGGTTACTCCCAAAAACTTGGGCGTAAATAATCAATATTATAAATTAATTTTATTTCATATTAACATTTCAAAATTATAAATAATTTTTAAATACAATAAAATTTGTTGTCTGTGTAAAGTTCAAGTAATAACAAAGTACAGCAACGTTACGAGTTACATTTTTTATGCGTATCGCAACGCGTCACTATTTTCGGAGCGACTTTCCATATCCTGCAAAAAAACTGCCCGTGATTATAAGAATGACGTATTCGATCGGGAATTGTCGTTATTTTTAATTTATGTAGATGGAAAAAGCGGAATTACGTGCTCTGAGCCGTTCACTTCGGTCACCGAAGAGAACGTCAAAAACGACGATCGACGTGGAATCGTGTACCACGATCGCATTGAATTATTCATCGTAACCGCGAATTTATCGATGTGAAGTAACGATAAATTCGTTTGTGCTCGAATTTCCCAAAGATTCCCGGGTTTTTCGCTAGATTCCTGTTCCCCTTCGCGAAACATGTGCAGGTAAAAAGAGATAAAAAAAAAAATACAACTTTGGTATACTTTCGAGCGAGTCTCGTTCGTGATTCATAATGCAAATAACCATAGATAATCGCGGACCATTGAAAGAGCGAAAATACATATATCCTTGAGATCAAGACTTTGATAAGCAAGTGTTAATCCGTGCCGCGCTTGCGTTTCGTAAGGGAATTGGCGTCAATGCTTTCCGCGCTTCATACATCACCGGATTAGGCAATCATTTTTACGTCCCGACCCTTTTCACGTCAACTTTCGATACTAATTTTTGGTAAAATAAAAAAAATTCTGTCATGGATGCCTTCGATTTATCGCTATGGGTATTATTTTTAATTTGAATGTGGAAGTTTCAGAATGGATCATTTTTTATGTTTTTTTAGTTAGATCAATGATTTATTAACGCTGGAAAGTTTTGGTTGAAATAACTAGGAATTGTAAATGGTTAGAATTGATAATAAAACGATATCAAATTGATATGTTTGAAGAACAAAATTAAATAATAAATAATATGATATAATTATACACACGGAGAAAAATTTTTGGTTACAGCAACCATTGATTTAGTAAAATGCGAGCCCACCAAAGTTTTGGGTAGTACAACCAAAACTTTAGGTATTATAACCAAATTATTGGTTATTGCAACCTAAGTATCAGTCATAAAAATTTAGCATTAGTTGCTACAACAGAAACTTTGGTTATAGTACTCAAAAACTTTGGTGGGTTCATATTTTACTTAATCAATGGTTGCCGTAGCCACACCATTTTTCTTCGTGTACTATACATAAGATATGATTACTAATTAATATATAATACATGTAATAAAAATAAAATTAAAAAAAAAAATATAAAAAAGGAAATATTATATAATTTCAAAATTCTCACGTAATGGACATTGTTATTTCGACAACTTTTGATATTAATTTTTCGACAACTTTTGATATTAATTTTCGACGAAATTAAAAAAACTGCTATAGATTTCTGCGATTTTTTTTGGTATAGGTGATATTTCCTTTTAAAATATAGTAATTTTCTGAACGAATCATTTTTTGTACTTTTTCAAATCAATTCGTTGAATTATCAATGTTGGAAATTTTTAGTTGAAATTATTGAGAACGGCGAATTGGAAAAATTGAGCCCCTGGATGCAATAACTCGCCGAGCGCTCGAAAACGGGAAAAAGTATTGTCCGCGCGGTGACATTCAGAGTCAAAATCAAAAGTCCG
>JAPYZL010174928.1:0-11095 GCA_030522825.1 Platygaster orseoliae
AGAAAGATGGGAAAAAGTTGTGTCTAGCGATGGGCAATACTTTGAATGATTCAGATGTAAGAGTTTTTTTATAACAAAGTTACATTTTTATCGAAAAAACAGCGAGAACTTAGTTGCGCACCTAAAATAAGAGTGAGAATTGAAATTCTCGTAAAATAAGTAAAAAAATTTTTTTACATTCTCAGTTATGACTGGCCACATGACACAGTAAGCTTCAGTAAGCTTTCAACAAACTTTCATGTGAAAGGTTGAAACATTTCACATGAAAGTTTGTTCAAGCTTACTGTGCCATGTGAGTATTGCATTGAGAAGAGTACAAAGTTTGAATGTTTTCAATAACATGCATTCCCTGTACACTCTTATTCTCTGAAAATGCAGGAACATTTTGCATGTAACAAAAAAAGTTATTGTGATACGGCGAAATTCGAAAAAAAAATTAATCAGGTATGAAAAACTACTTTAAAAAAAAATCTGTGACGTCACAGTGAGGATAGACCCCCCCATGTCACAGAACGTCACAATTTGCTGACCCCCCCCGTCCCCCAAAACGTGTGACGTATTATGTGCATGACCCTTAGAGGCCTTTTTTACTTTTCAAAAGTTTTTTGAGGCAGGTATCATTTATGTTTGCCTTTCATTTTCAAATTTTTTTCGTTCACGATTTTTTTGTTTACGACTTTTTTATGTAATGTCCCAATTCATATACTGATATTCCATTGACACAGTTACTAATCACACTGAATTTTTCCTACATTTTGTACATTTAGCTGAAAATAACGTGATTTTCTAAAAAAGTCCTTTTTGACGTTCAAGATTTTGTTGTGTAATTTGAATGGTTCTCTCGTCGCTGGCGTAATCTGTATTCTTGTTACAATCGCACGTGCGAACTACGCCGAGACCGGGCAATTTTAAACTTGATTCGTCCGAAGATGATGGATCGCTCTTTTGTACATCGCAGCTGATGTAGCCAAGCATCGCACCCTTGCAACAGCAGCAGCATCGATTTAATGCTCGTGCAACAAGCAAAGCGTCTAATTATTTTATTCAGCGTTTTGCTGTATTATTATGTTCGTAATTATTTCTCTTATTGTCTGCGTAACAACCTTTTGCACTCACTTGTACATCAGCATGCAGCACGTCTTCAAACTTGATTTACCGGCGTTCGTTTTTTAGAAACCCTATGTGTGTACGTGATATTCGAGCATAAACGTGCCACTTTCATATTTACAGATGAACGGCAAAAAATACATATCTGAGTTTCTGCATTTTCATGGGAAGAAATTTTTTTCAATTTTAATTTTCAAGGCTAGCTATATAAAGGTATCATCTATTTGTTCATTGATTATTTGGTACGATTTATTTGTAATCTACACAATCCTTCAAATCGTATCCCTAATGGCAAAACTGTTGTCATAAAAAACTATGAAATTTCTATAAAACTTGTACGAAAATTAGATTATTTTATAATTTCATCAAATATAATAAGTCACACGGGAAAAAAGTACGCAGATAGGAACCTAATTGGTTTTTACGTTGATTTTTCGCGAAACTAATAATTTTTTGTGCATATTATTTAAATACTTATAACGATTTTCATAAATATTTGAGAAATAGTTACAATTATAACGTACTATTTTTTGAGCGTATGGTGTGCCATTTTTTGATATCATTTTTAAAATATTTTGTAATAAATTAATGTTTAACCATATTGCTTTTTATAAATGTCATGAGTTCGTTCATAACTTTTATAACAATAGTTGATTAATAATAATAATAATAATAATAATAATAATAATAATAATAATAATAATAATAATAATAATAATAATAATAATAATAATAATAATAATAATAATCATCAAAAAAGAACAAGAATTAATATTCATTTTCAATTATAATAATTTTTTATTATATTTTAATATAATTATTGATATTATTTTCAACCGCATTATTTATGACATGATGTACGTGAAACAAAGTAATAAAAACATTAATTAAAAAATTATAAAATAGTAAAGTGCACTAAATATCGATGAAAAAACTAACTAGGCTCTCATTTGCGGCATTTATTCTTAAATAAGTTGCTGAAGTTTCATGAAATTACGAGTTATTTGAACTTTTATAGAAATTTCATAACTTTCTATGAAAGTTCTATAAAATTTCTATGACGGTCACTTTACTACGGAGGAATATCAAAAAAGTTTGCAAAGTATTATAAGTGAAAGAAATCTATGAATGACTGGGATCTGTAAAGATACTGTTTTCTAGAAAATCAATTAAAATACCTTAGTAAAAAATACATAATTATGATCTATAAATTTTTTAGTACTAGAGTATCAATTTTTCGAAATCTGTATAGAAATCTAATGAAGAGCAAGTTACTTATAAAATATTTGAAAATCCTATAAAATATTAACACTTATAAATACGAAAAATTCCAAAAATTAACCGATCGTCTATGAAATATTATAAATTTGTACATATGATTCTTTCAAAAATGTTGAAAATACCTGAAAATCTTACAAAATTTTATGAGAACAATAAAAATAGCCGATAAAAACAATAAAAATAACAAAAATTATGAAAAAGAAAAAATTACAAAAAAGCTAATGAACAATAAAAAACAATAAAAATTGCTTCTATGGCGAACTGGCCCTGGTCTTCCCTACTTCAATTTTATAAAATTTTGAATCCCAGAGTACTAAATCTGAAAAGCTAGATAAAAATTCATAAAAATTAGACATAATCGTTGAAATGTAATAAATACCTACTGAATTGATAAATCACTGGGAGGTGCTGGACATAAGATTTTTAGGTTTTATAAAAAAAGTACACATTTTAAAAGTGGAAGCTCGAGCATCACAAGTAAATTCTTCAGGTGTATGATGCTATAATAAATATTAATCAATTAAATAAATATATATGCTTATACATACTGACCTCGATATTCAAGTTCCCCCACTCCTCTTTTTACAGAATTTCACTGCAACATCCCTGTAACCTTTGAGTGTATAAAAAAGTCGAATGCCATTTTGGTGGCAATCGCGATTATTTTTTCGTTGCAAGATTATTGTACGATTTTTCTGATTCCATTGCTAGTGGACGGGATGACAATGCTTTCCACCCTCATTTCATCTCGCGTATAGTTTTTTGCCTTGCTTTTCGCTGTTGCCGTTATTAACGTGCGTGGAAAAAATAATAGGCAAGTTGAGTGTGTAGTACGTGGTACGGGAACCGTAATGAGCCAGCATTGAGTATAGCATCGCTGTTGCTGTTGCTGAAAAGCGTTGCGCCCGCAATTCAGTTCACGATGAACAATGCACGTATCACACGGCGACTCAACTGAAAATCTACGCTTCATTCGCATTTCATGTTACGAAAGCGAGCGTAAAAAAAGAGAAAGAAAGCCATCGTGATTATATACGAAGCTTTTCGTCGAGCTTTTCGCACTCGGAACGGAAAACAGGGGAAAATGGACTTGAGCTTCGATCAATGGCCTATCAAAGTCTCTGAAAGATTGAATATTTTAATGAAATATAAAAAAAGAAACAGAAACTCTTGCTCTTTTCTAAAATCGGTCAATTTCTCGAAATACTTATAAAATATTCAACCTTTTGATAAATTGGGATTTCAAAGGGTAATTACTTTTTGATTTTAACGATTCTAAAAAAGCTTAAAATGATTCAATTTTCATAATCAAATGTCAAGGATTAAAACCCCTCCCGGAATTGAGGTAAAATTTCATGTAATAGTGAAAAATAATAATAAGTCACAAAAAAAAAAAATTTTCGATATAAAAAAATTAAAATTAATAACAAATTTTAAAATAAGTGAAAACTTTCAAAAGTATTCTGACTTAGATCTCGAGTACATAAAAAAAAGTTTCATTAAAAATCTAGAAGTCAAACAAGTGAGAATTCTCAAGATTAAGGCGACACAGAGGCTGATTTCTCAACCTCTTTCTTCCTTTTATTCGCATTTCATTCTATGCGTCCCCCTCGTACTACAGCAGCTTCTGTGTCGCCTTAACAACAATCTTGGCTTGGAAAAAATGTTGTCTTAAATAAAAATCTGATTGCAAATGTTTGGTTAAGATAACGAGAAGAATAAAAACTTTTTAATTGTTTAAAAGCAGTGAATGACACAGAAAAATTTATTATTGTATAAGTTGGTAATGCTTGTTCTACCGAAACGAAAAGTTAAAATCCTCGGCTCCGCCTCGGATTTTTATCGTTTCTTTAAAGTAAGATTTTATCTGCGTATGCAGTACGATATTTTATACGATTATCATCTAAGAGCCCGTCCAAATGACAAACCTTGAAGTTAAAATAGTATAAAAATTTTAATTTACGAAAAAGCTAGAAATCCAAACATTTTTGAAACCTGAAGCATTAAATTCTCGAACAAATTTTTGAGCTCTACATAGAAATCCATACAATAAATATCGTTATATCTTACGAATTATTCGAGCATTAAAAAAATACCGAAAGTTATAGAAAACTATGGAAGTATTGTTTTCTTAAAAATGTAAACCAATAATAATGATTCACAAGCTTTAAAATCCGAAAGAGCATCAAATTGACAAAATTCATATTGTGAAATTCATCGAAATAATTGAAACCTTTAAAGATACTAGACAATTGTAGATATTTTTATATATATAAAAAAGTTTGAAAATACAAGAAGTTGAAAAAACATTAAGGATCTACGTTTTATTCTATTTTAATAGGTATCATTCAAATGATAAAAACTCATATAACTTACAATTCTTTATCATGAATGTTTAGAAATTTTTGTAGCAATGCAGAAAAAATACATAATAAAAAATAAAGTCTTTGAAATATCATAAATAAAAACAAAATCAAAAATTCTCAAAACCCACTAATCCTTAAAATATATGTAGGTATCATTTTCTCAATATTTTTAAAAACTCTAGACATTAGAGAGTTCAATTCTAGAAATCATTACGAAAATCGATAGATATTCTACCGACAAAAAATTCTAGTTGTATGTAAACTAAAACAATTCAAAAAATACCAAAGGTACACTAGAAATCTGTCTCAAACTTACTAGTTTTCGAAAAATTTGGTTAAATACTCAAAAACTCTATAAGTTTCAATTTGATCAATTATAAAATATTAGAAGAATCTATGGAGAAGAATCTAGAATCTATGGAGAGACTTTTAATCTATAAAACTACTAGAATAACAGGAAGTTTCATTATTCATAAAAAAAGAATATTTCAAAAGTCTATAAAAATTACTTTTTAGAACCTTGATCCTTTAAGCATTGGATTCTAGAAATATATATAGAATAATCTATAGAAGAATCATTAGAAATTCGAGTAGAAATCTATAAAAAGTACTGGAAAATACAATGAAATTTCATGAATTCCGAAAAACATGGACATCTTTTAAAGTATATAAGAATACCCTTAAAACTATGTTGATATTTTTTTATGAAAAATCTTTGGAAACGAAAAATAATCCATAAACTTAAGTCCTTAAGCGTCAGATTAGAAAAAAATTTATATCAATTCTAAGTAACGTACCCTTAAACCTCGGCATTCCTGCACAATTTTAACCTCTCTTTACCTTTTCTCCTGCATCCGCGCTCCCCCCACTATGTACGCGCATGCGTTCTTCTCTATCTCTCTCCCTCAACCAATCCGTAGAAGATCACGTGACGTTACCGAGTGAGACTGGGTGGTGGGTGCCCCTCGAAGTGCAAGGATTCCGAGGTTCACGCATTTCGCGGCATGCAAGAATTTCGAGGTTTTAGTGTAAAAATATTGTATAAATTCTATCAATAATGAAAAAATTTAGGAATGACCAAAAATAATAAAAAATATTAAAAATGAAAAAAAAAACTTAATTATTATATATATAAACCCATTACCTAAACAACTTGAAAATTCCAAAACTTGAAAAAATCTAAAAATCTTACTCCTGAAATCAGATCGTCGAAGATGTACAAGATGTAAAATGACATGATTTCGAGGGAAACATATTTTTCTAATAAACTCATCCTTACATTTTTACACTTCTTATATTTATCTCCCCCCCCCCCCCTCAAACTCAAAGTCTATCAACACATCCAGTCAGTCTTGTCATTCATTTGATACAACAAATAAAGGTGAATGGCTTTTTTGTACTATCATCCCGAGAGAATGAAGAGTTTCTCACAGACACGTGTGTTCTTTCATCGCCTGCTGTTGCACAAATCTGCATAATGAATCTCGGAGGATAATTTTCATGCTTTGTTAGCGTATTTATATGAAACATGATTTGTCCTCGCACGCACGTACGCAGCAGTAGCAACTGCAGCAGCAGGAAGAGCAGCGTGTTACAATCAATAGCCAATCGTTACGTGCTCGGCCATCTTCCACCATGTTCATAATGGCGTGTTATCTGATAAATAAAATAGATAGCCGGAGAGAGTGTTACTCGAATACTCGTTGACACCTCTGGTCAGCTGCAAGGGAGCTGCTCACTGTGGGGCGCCCTCAAATCTATTTTCATTTTCCGACAAAATTCCCTTTACCGCTCCGCGAATGGAAAGGCGTATAAATATCACATTTTAAATGTACACAGCACCGACGCAATTTACATCGGCGTCGCTTTCCCAGTAAATATCGATGAAAAATGCGTCATGAGGTACTTGAAATAACATCGGCTTTTAATTGAGTTTACTTTGCCGTGCTCGATCGCTATTTGAATTTACTTAACGATATATCTCTGCCGCGATTGCTGTTATCAATCTATGCTTTTATTAACAGCTCTGTTTTGTATGAAGCTTCATTTTAATCCAAGTATCTTCCGGTTTTCATTGCCCAATATCGGTGTTTTGTCCAGCATTTCGCATTTTCCGATTTTCAGTCAACCATACACCGAATGAAATGTCATTGTTTTTTTTTTTAACAATCCTATTTTTATCAAAAAATATGAATTCATCATTTTTGTTTTTGAACATACATTTAACTTTATGGACTATATGAACTTTGAAACTTTTTTTTATAACATTTCTCTCGGCAAAATTTTTAACGTAGGCCAGAGACTTAATATTCTGAATCTAAAATTTTTATTTATATACTAGTTGCAATTCTCATTCTGTCATTTCAAATTATTTTTTCCATTATTTATTGTAGATAAAAAAGTTTATTGGTATATTTTTTCTACTTCAAATTGTTTTGAGTCTTTTATATGTTGTCATTATCAACTTTATTGTTCGATAATTTGACATCCTTTCAACTCTATCAAAATTGGGTCAACTTTATACACTCATGATATTAATCACTCTGTTACAGATTACAATAAATTAATTTCTGTTAATTTTAAAAACGTTCTAAACGCATTCGTTTTGTTTTAACAAAATTACTTAAAAATATTTTGTTCAAAATAATAAAAATTCAGATGAGCTTAACGAAAAACTATGTTTCAATCAACTAACTTATTGTATAAGGGCTTCTGCATTTTAAGTTTATTTTTTTAAGAATATTTCTATATTAAATGCATTGAAATATTTATTAAAAAATTATATATATGTGTATTTTATACTGTCTAAACATTTATTTAATGTTATATTTTCAAAATATATTATTCATATTTTTATGTTTTTCATGATATTAATATAATTTTTTTGTACAGTGGTGAAATGGTGTAAGAAACTCATTTCTTCAAGAAAAAAAGCAAGTCATCAATCTCTTAGAAAAACCAAAAATTAAAAAAATTTTTCACTTATTTCTATTCATTGCCCTTATGTTTTGAAATACATTTGTTATTTGAAATCGTTTGATTATAATAATGTTCTATTACGACTCATTAACTATTTATTTTGATTATATTATTTTCCCTTTGATTATCATTATATGGTCTAAATTTATTCAGATCATTCAAATAACAGACTTGATGTCTTCGATCAAAAATATTTTGAAAATTTCTTTTTAGTTTGTTTTGTGCATATATACTTATAACGTATGTCATACGTAAAGAAATACAAAAAAGAAATACATATACCCAAAAAAACTCATCTGTTATTAATTAAGATGTCTTCAACTGAGAAACCAGAAAAAAAATAAGAGACAAAAAATTAATATGATTCGTTGTGAATCTTAATTCCATTGCCCTTTCAATTTTGTACTTGTTTCCTTTTTTCGAGTATTGTTCAAGGTTTAAAGAAATAATGATTGAATAAAAAATTTTTTTGTCAAAGTTGGAATTTTTCTAGACCTCATGCTGGATTTTTACAAAATCCCACACGTACTGTATTATCTGATTTTAAATGTTCCACAGAGTTTTTCAATATTTCTCGAAAAATGTTAAGATCCCCTATCTCTAATTGACACAACTTCGTTAATAATCTATTCAGATTCAGAAATATTTTACGTTAAGAAATTTTTTCAGATTCAAATAATTTTTTTGAAAAGTGACTCATCAGCCAGGTGAGTAAATTATAATCAACTTAAATAGCTAAGTTCTAAAAAACTTATTTCGACAAGCACTCGTTAGATTGATCATACATCATCTGTATCATTGACTTACTTGTCATATCAACCTAATCTACACTAGCAGTATGCAATTTATCTAATGCTCTCTATGCGAATCAACCCCAAGATTTGTAGCTCGGCCGTTGCGGCGACCTTGAAAAATCAACGCAAGGCTTTACAACAGTTGGGGTGAGCAAAATGTGTCTTTAAAGACACTGAACGGTTTCGTCTAACACGAAGGCAGATAAATACATTGCAAAACTAATTTGAATACGATACAATGGCGAGGTAAAGCCATACGCGGGTAAAATTTTGCATGGCTATGAAAATGTCTTTTGGACAATTTGAATTCCTTCTTTAACTAGTCAAGCAACTCGATTTATTACTCCAGCTTTTTTGGAAAATAAGTTTACGCGAGTCGGGAATTCCATAATTCAATCAAATATCGAATAATAAAGCTAAATACCAGAATGTCTAAGGTTTTCTTCGCTACAAACGGCCAATAGTTGTTCCTCGCGAGCGCATTGGAAGACAATCACGTTGACGCCGCGTGATTGATGTCCTTTCTATTCAAAATACCCCTCACTTTTTCCACCAATAAAGCGCATTCATTGTGAATGCGAACTATTTGAAATATTAAAGCAGCCAAACGATTATCGGTCGTTCCGTCATCATGTTAGTGCTCCGTAATCCTTTCGCTACTCTTCCTTATGAATGAATTCGCATCGCCGAGCAGAGGATCCTAAAAAGAGTATTGCGCGTTCAATCATTTATGTAAATCACTGTGAATAATTTTTGTGCCGTCGAACAACTAGTTTAACTGGATCAGAAACAAAATTGTGTTCATGAATCTGAGGGGAAGGAGGTGAATTCCCCTTTTGAAGAATCATTCTCCACTTTTATTTATTAACTGATCATTGTTTGCTGTTTTCATATATAACGTTGCACGTATGTCTTCAATTCAATCAAGCTTATCTATTAATCATGACATTATGTGAGAGAAAGTAAGATAGTCTAGAAATAAACTTCAGTAGACAAAAAATATTTGTCAATAAATTATAGTAAACACTGAGTGATATTGATCTTTTTTCTACTGCACGTTCGAACTCGCATCATAAAAGTATGATATATGCAACTCAGGATCTAATATCCATTCGTTTCTTCAATGATGAGCCTCGGCTTCACCTTTACCTGCAAACTTTCCACTCGTAAATGAAATTTTAATTATCACGAAGCACTTATCAATGTTTCATTGTAAAGCAGTATCGTTTTTTTGCTGATGTTTTACTCTACACATATGAGTTCTTGTATTATTCCAATTTCTTCCTAAATATTACGTTAAAAATTTGGGAAAATTGAATAGAGGTTCATTCCATGTTCAACGCGTTCAAAGTAAGGTTCTATTTTATATCGGCGTAAGTCACAATAAAACGCGCGTTGAAGTTGAGAAACATGCGATATTTTCGGTTTCTTTTTCTTCTACTTTCGTTTAAATTTTTTTTCAAATTCAGTTTGCATTCAGTTGAATTCAGTTGAAAGTTTGAATTCAGTTTTAATTATTCAGTAAAAAGATAAACAATTTATAATAATGATAAATAAAAAAGTAATTATTATCAATAAAGCAATAATTAATAACTATCAATTGAATTTTTGAAATTTTAAATCAGTATTTGTAATTTGCATAAATGTATAATAGTCCAGTGAAAGAATGAGGAATTGGTGAAAACATGAATGATGATTTCAGGAGAATGATGCAGAATTTTGGATGGTAAAAGAGGATGAGAGAAGCACAAAGGATGATTTTGGCAGAATGATTCACTGATGATTTTGGGAGAAAATCTTCAAAAAGTGAATTTTGAGTCATCAGTGCACTTTTGGAGGATGAATGGAAAACTTTTCCTCTCCGAAAATCTTCAAATTGTCTCCCATTCATCAATTTCTACTGTTTTCAGTTCTCTCAAAATCCTCCAAAAATGAGGACGAAAGGAGTATCCATTTTTCGACTCAGGTAATGTAAATTGAATACCGCCTTATTCTTTCGTGAATGCTGAGGATATTACAATACCTATGCTATTCATATTGTAAGTTTGATAAAAGTGTGCGTTTTTATGATGGTAGGTAAAAATACTTACGTCGCCTTACCTCCCGAGTCAAAATTTTAAGGTGAAAAAGGAGAACAATTTGGAGAACTTGGAGGATCCTCTAAAATTTCAGAAAGAGCACTTTTTGGAGGATTCGGAGGTCTAAAATTTCAGAAAGAGCACTTTTTGGAGGATTCGGAGGACACAGTTTTTCGATATTCTATCTTATTGCATACTCTTTTGATTCTCCAAAGCCTGCCGATTACCGGTTCCCGGGTAGAAAAATTGAAAGTATACCGAAAATATAACAAATATACCAAGTCACCTAAAAGTATACATTTGTGCCAATAGGCGTACTTTGGTTGACTTTAGAAAAAGCCTCCAAAAGTCTACCAAAGTAAACCGAAAGTAGGCTTTGGTATATTTTATTCTTCAGAAAGTATACCGAAGTAAACCAAAAGTAGATTTTGGTTGACTATTCATTTTTAAAAAAAGTAAACCAAAGTAAACTAAAAGTAGACTTTGGTAT
>JAPYZL010174939.1:0-10371 GCA_030522825.1 Platygaster orseoliae
GATTCTTATAGATGTACTACTAGATCTCCGTATATCTTCGTAGATCTACTTGTAGATCTCGGTTGATTTCCATAGATCTGTTGGTAGATCTACGAAGATTTTTATAGATCTATTTGTAGATCTCTGGTAATTTCCATAGATCTGCTGGTAGATCTTTGAAGATCTTTATAGATATATTTGTTGATCTCTGGTCATTTCCATAGATCTGCTGGTAGATCTCTGAAGATCTTTATAGATCTATTTGTAGATCTTGGTTGATTTTCATAGATCTGTCGGTAGATCTAAGAAGATCTTCATAGATCTATATGTTGATCTCCGGTCATTTCCATGTATCTGCTGGTAGATCTATGAAGATCTTCATAGTGCTATTTGTTGATTAAGATCTACTCGAGTAGATCTACAGTAGATTTAATCAAGTAGATCTGCAGAGATGCTCGATTTGGGTACATCTCTATAGATCTACTGTAGATCTACGTAGATCTACTGTAGATCTCATGTAGATATCTATTGATCTACTCATTTTTACCTGGGAAATTACTAGATTTTTTTCTCAGTGCAGTATATACAATAAAACAATCATTCATTAATGTTATTTTATACTATTTCGAAAGTCCAACAAATCATGAATACGAAAATTCGCAATCTCGACACTCGAGAAAACCTCGGCCGTGAACGGGTAACGATGAGGAAGATTTGTACGAGATGTACGAGTCCCCCTGGCGCGATCTCGTCCATACGAGTCGCTCGTTTACCGGGAAATACGTTCATTTTGGCCAAGATGGCTACCGGAAATTGTCGGGTGACCTTAGCCCGGGGTCGGCGGAACACGAAAAGCTGGATAAGCGACTGCTCCGAGAGGGTTGTCGCGTCGTCCGACGAACAGCGCGAGCATTAATGAGGCAATAGCGCGAGGGATTCCGGAGGCCGTCCAATCTTGGGGCAATGAGGCATCACGAATTACATTGTCTTCAACCGTTACCACTTCGACCGAATTAGACCGTCTTCAAACTTCTCAAGACGCCTCTGTTCACTCGTTCACGAAAATCGACTCTACTTTCGATATCCTACCGTCTGAATTCCAAACAGCCAAATTTTGGGTAAGGGATGATGTAACGAGGCAATAGTTTTGTAATAGAATTTTGATTTAAGATGCAAAAAAATTAAGGCACGTCTTATATTTTAAATAATAATAAATTTCACATGAACTTTTGTAAGATATTATTTAAATTACAAGTCGTGCCTTAATTTTGTTGCATTTTAAAATAAGATTAACATTTCAGCGTGAATTAAGATGTTTTATTATGAAAATTTCTCTTTGCTGTTTAGAATAACTTTGATTGGGTTAAGTATGTGATATCTTCAGTTTCTGAAATTAACACTGTGCGAATATAATGAAGTTTTACTTATTTTTCGAGAGAACAATAAACACGCCCCCCGCCAAGATTACAAATTGATTCCATGGCAGTGCGTGTATGAATCAGGCGTCACGTGTTCGAGACGCACCCTTGAATCAACGCGCATGCATCTTGCGATACTTTATATGCCCCACGGGCAAAAAATAGCTGAGAATTTACGATTTGGGTTCGACGAAGAATATTTTGTAGCATATAGTTTTATAGACGGAAAAAAATTATATGTTAATATTTTAATTTAATATTTTCGTATACAATTCTCTAACCATTTTTCATATATTAGAGTATGTTTAGCTATAAATATATTTATTTTTACCACGCAGTATAGTAAAATGTCTAATATCGCAATTATAAGTTTATGCTCAGTGAAAAATACTAAACATGTTGTATTTTTTATATTGAAGTGAATAACAGTTCTTGATGAAAATTTATAAGTCGTCAAAACTTTGAAAAATTGAAGGTTCCAAAGAAAACTGCATTCTGTAAATGTCATGGGAAGTTTTGAAGGTTGTCAATAATTTTATAATTTCCTATTGTAGAATCTTGCAAAATGTCGATAAATGTTGTTAATTTTTGTGCGAAATTTTCCAAACTTCCAATTAACTATAAAAACTGTGTTGACGTCTCTGAATTATTCAAATAATCAAAAAATGTTTTTTAAGTACAAAAATCATTGATAACTTTAGAGATTTCAATAAAAATCTACGATCATTCAGAACTTTAAGATATTCAAAAGTTCGAAGAATTTTTTACAATATTGGAAATTATTCTTAAATTCTGTACATTGTAAGAAATTTGGAATCTTAAAAAATCTAGAAATGAAACAAAATAGAAATGGACAAATCTGGGAAATTTTAAAAAAATCTAGAAATGAAAAAATTGAGAAAATCTAGCAATATAAAATATTTTGAATAATTCAAAATTTTCTCGGTTCTAAAAGATCTACTGAAAAAAGCCTATAGTAATTTGTACAATGAATATTGGAAAATTACTATATTATAGGAAAATCTACAATATTTTTTAAATTTTTCATAATTATATTATTTTGCATTTAGTAATAAATAGATTTATTTTTACCATGCAGTATAGTAAAACGTCAAATATGGCAATAATAAATTGATATATACTAAAAATTACCAAAAATATTGTTCGCACTCGTGAGCTATCGCCAATTTTAGCTCAGCTGATTTTGACCCTCGTCTCCGGCTCGGGCAAAAACTTTCGGCCTCGCCGAAATTGGCGATAGCTTCCGATTACGAAAATAACTATTTTTTACTTCAGTAAATAACAGTTTTCAATAAAAGTTAACAAGTTGTTAAAATTTTGAAAAATTGATGGTTCCAAAGAAAATTTCATTTAACAACTGTCATGAAAAATTCTGAAGGTTGCAAATAATTTTACAATTTCCTATAAATTTGTAGAATCTCGCCAAATGTCGATAAATTTCGTAAATTGTGGAAATTTTTCAAAATTCCGATGAACTATGAAAACTATGTTGAGGTCTTTGAATTTTCAAAAATTAAGAAAATATTTTTTAGTACAAAAATCATCGACAACTTTAGAGATTTCAATAAACATCTATGAGTCTTCAAAACTTTGAAAAATTCAAAATTGCGAAGAATTTTTTACAATATCAGAAATTATTCTTAAATTTTGTGAATTGTAAGAAATTTGGAATGTTTACAAAATCTAGAAATGAAATAAAATAGTACATATTGGATAAATCTGGAAAGTTTTTTTTAAAATCTCGAAATAACAAAAATTTAGAACATGTATAAATGTAAAATATTTTGAATTATTCAAAATTTTTCGGGTTCCAAAAGATACACTGAAAAAGAAACAATTATATTGTATTATAAATATTGGGAAAATTAATGTATTTAAAAGAACCTACAAAATTATTTCAATTTTTCATATATAATAGTACATATAGCCATAAATATATTCATTTTTACCATGCATTATAGTAAAATGTCGAATATCGCAATTATAAGTTGATATTTAAAAATACTAAACATACTGTATTTTTTACTTTAGTAAATAACAGTTATCAATACACAAGAAATGGGAAGTTACCTTACACACGGAAAAAATGATTTGTTGAATCAGCAAAAAGATGCGCTGTTTCAACACAACTTAACACAACCATTTTTTTTGCAACAGTAGCTTATTTTTTTGTTGCCCGAACAATAAATCTCGTTGCTTTTGAATAAGCATATTTTAATAAATTTTAGCTAATTTTAATAACCATGCAATGGAATTTTATTCATAATGATTGAGCTCTGGTAGTAAAAAATATTTGTTGAAGTAACATAAAAATAAGCTACTGCTGCTAGAAAAAATTTTTTATGTCAAGTTGTGTTGAAACAGCACATATTTTCCCCGATACAGCAAATCGTTTTTTTCCGCACATGTTCATAATTTCTACATTTTTTCATATCTATTACTATACATATATAAGTTTCACTACAACGTTCAGCTACAACTTCTATACTATATAGTCATATACCAATGACTAAAATACGAATATCTTGAGTATATAGTAAAATTAACCATATGCCCTCTCGATCCCCGACCACTATATTTTCTAGTAAAAAGTACTAGACTTTCCTCTCAGTGCATAAATGAAGTAAGTTCTTTTTTAGACCCTAATTTTTCGATCCTGGTCCCTGAACAACCGCCTCAACCAGAAATCAAAAGCGTCAAATAAATCACGAGAAAACACTGCCATCTGTTTATCTTCGCTACCATATATCCCTTGGCCCGGAATAATCATGACCCACCCGATTAACGCACCGCGCCGGGGGCACAAAGGCACGGGCGCACGATTTTTCGTGCTCGTATTTGCGCACACGAGCGCACGAGGGACAACAAACTCGGGCGAATCCGAGTTCGGATTCCTCAAATATTTACCTCGTAATCCGCGGCTCTGGATAATGACGTCAGGACGGGTCGAGAGCCCGCGAAGAATCATCCTTCGTCAGGCTTTTCAATCGCGCTCGTTATCTCGCGCATCTCGCGATCGATCCCTCGAGCCGCTCACTGAATTATAGATCGCCCTACGGCCAGTTTCGAGCATCGAAATTCATGAAATATGCAGCGTTCTTAGAGGCAAGTTCCTAACTCGAGAGTTTCGGGATGAAATTAACACCAAGCTCCTGGACCCCTTCGCAAGTTCAGTTTTGCACTTGGTCGTTTGTCGAAATGTAACACTGTGCAAGCGATTTAGAGACGTTTTGATGAAAATTTCATTGTCCATATATCTAGAATATTTTTTAATTGGGATAAGTGAAGTTTTTATAAGCATTCAACGTGTTATTTTGAAACAAAAGTTATGTGTTTTGTGCTGATGAAAAAATTCCTTGTAGCAATAAAAAATTTTTATTTGATACATGGGCAATGAAATTTTCATTGGATGAATGAAAATGTTATTTCCGTGTAGAAAATATTAGTGAAGTAGTTTGAAAATATGGCTTGATGTTATTTTCTCGAGAATATCTATGGAACATTTGAAATTGGTTCAAGACTTTTATTCCTAGAGCATTGGATTTCAGGGAACTGTACAGAAATTCGTAATATCAGAAAATCGTTCAATTCGTATGAATAATAAGGAAATATAAAATTTTTTGAAAAAGACAAAATTATAAGCTCAGTGACTTAAAAATCACAAAAATTTGCATTACATTGAATAAGTATATGAAAAATGTTGGACTCTAGAATCCAAAATTTATTTAACTTTGAAACTCAGAAATCTTATCACGCTGAAAAATTAGTTTTGTTCACTAGAATAAATGTTTTGTTCAGATAAACAAAATTTTTTTGACTGTCAAATATTTTTAGTTTGGACAATGAAAGTCAAGTTAGCGGAATAAAGAATTTATTCGAATAAGCGAAAATTGGTTAGAATAAAAAAAAATTTGTTGAAGTGACCTGTGACCTAATAATTTATTCGAGTGAATCAAATTTTTTTGAGCGAACCGAGTCGGTTTTTTAATGCACTAAAATAAGATTATCAAAGACGAAAAATTTTGAAATCTTGCAGAAATTGATTTTTAATTATTTTAAGAATTACCGAAGTTTCCGGATTTTATGTCATTCATAAAATTCTGTCTCATTTTTTAGTATTTTTATAGATTCCTTGTATTTTCATGATTCACTCTACACTGAAAAATCGTTTTGGTTAGCTCAAACAAACATTTGGTTGTTATTTGACCAACTGAATAATTGCTTCATTTAAGTAAATTTTTAGTTCAGACGAACAAATTTTACTTGTTAAAAAAAATTTTACGTTTCTGCTTACTGGAATTTGTTCAACCTATTAACAAAAAATATTTTACTTAATAAAAAATTTGTTTGTCTAAACTAAAAATTTTTTTAAGTAATCCAAATTGGTTTTTAAGTTTACAAATTTCTAGAACTCAATGCTAAATTATAATTATAATTATTGAAATTCACAACGATTTTAAGTTTCTAGTATTTTCATTGATATTTATTTAATTTTTAGATTGCTATATGGATTTCCAGAATTTAATGCTCAAAAATTTTAATTTCAATATAGATTTTCAGTATTGTAAAAATTCCTGGAAAAATTAAATTTACGTAGATTTTGAATATCTTATACACTTTCTATATTTTTGTGCTTTTTTAAGTGTTTATAAGATCTTGTAGTGTTTTAAAGTATTCTTATAGATTTTTAGTATTTCTCTTGATTTTTATATACGCTTTTTTAAGGATTCCAAGTTTTATAGATTTTCCAAAAAAACAGTTCTTTCATCGAATTCTAATACTTTCAACACTTTTCCAGTTTGTTTTTGAATTAAAAATTTTTTAGCATGTTCATGGATTTTTGTCTAAATTTTTCATGAATCATTGGATTACAGTGGCGCAGAAGTAGGGGGTGGGTGGGTGGGGTTTGGGGACAACCCCCCCCCCCCCCCCCCCCCCCCCCACGGTCCACATCACACCCTCCACTCTTCCACAATATAGATATTTAAATTATGACTAAACCTCCCCCCCCGAAAAAATTTTCTACTACGCCACTGCTGGATTAAAACATTACAGCAAAACATTTATTATTATATTTTTATAAAATTCAGGATTGCTGTTATTTTTCATGTTATTGAAATTAAGAATCTTGAATTCTATCCAAATTTTGAAAGTAACATAAACCATTTGTTACATCGTCTAGATTTCAGTGTCTAAATTTTTTAACATTTTCATTAATTTTCATTATTTTTTATTCCTATTTTGATTGATTACTTCATTTTCAAAAATAAATTTTAAAAATAATTTTTATCAAGTTCAAGTTCATCATTTTTTTGTAGTTTGTATTTTCATTTATTTCAAGTTAATTATTTCTATTTTTATTTGTTTTCACATGAAATTATAATTGATTTCAATTTTTGATTTTTAAAGTACTTTATTTTATTTTCCAGATTTTTACCATAGAATTTCAAAGACTTGTCCTCATTACAGTAATTGTAAACACCGACTAAATTTAAGGTACACGGAGAAAAATGGTTTGGTTACAGCAACCATTGATTCAGTAAAATATGGACCCACCAAATTTTTGGGTACTACAACCAAAACTTTGGTTATGGCAACCAATACTTGTGTTATAGCAACTCATGCTCAATTTGTATGACTGGCCCTTAAGTTGCAATAACCAACTATCTGGTTATCATATCTTAATTTTTGGTTGTACTACCCAAAACTTTGGTGGGCTTATATTTTACTAAATAAATGGTTGCTGTAACCAAACATTTCTCTCTGTGTAATATTTAAATATAAAGTCGTTGCATTTTGGAATAAGATTCATTTTTGAGAGTGAAGAAAAAGTGAAAATGACCTGGTAACACGACAATCATTTGACCATGACGTGACCGAAATTTTTGAAACGCATTTTCTAGTCCCAGGTCGTCGTCATGGCTTGTTCAAAACGTGGGTTGCACCCTGGAGTTACGTTCTTCCATTCTCCGGGGAGAAAGTTGCGAGCACACGGTCTGGCACACGACATAGCGCGACGTGGTAGGAGTTGGATGATTCATTCAAGGTATGTCCAGTCCCTTCAAAATCGCGGTTACTCAATGAAATTCCAGACCATCTTCGATTGCTTGCGATTGTTTGGCCCGAAAATCGCTCAGGAATTTTTCGAGCTTGTAATTTATTCTTCACACTACTGTAGAGACCTAATGGGAAAAGTATGTGGAAGCATGAAAGAAAAATTTTCATCGAATAAAAGTATATTCGTTATGGTATGGGTGTTTTGAAAATTGGTACAGATCTATGAATAGTGCGGAAAGAGGAAAACTTAAATAAAAAAATAATAAAAATAAAAGTAACGTTAAGTTAAAAAAGAGATAAGTTAAAAAAAGTGTGAATTACTTACTTTTTGATCACTTATGTAATTTTTTATTATTTTCAGCTTTCCCAAAAAATCACACACCCATCAACCATTTCTTCTTCACCCCAAAAACCCATTTTTTTCGCGATTCAGGAACCAAAATTTATTTGTTGTATCAATCCTTTGTTGAGGTTGTTGAAAGATGCACATTCTTCGCGCGCGAGCTCAAAGAAATGCGAGTAAGTCCTGCTTTGTTGTCGGTAAAACACACTTGATTGAACGCGGACACTGACGTGTATCACTCCCCTCTTCTTATGAGGGGAGTGATATGTCAGGACAGATGTTTCGGGCTTTTGAGTATTTTTTGATTTCACGAGAGTGACTTTGAAGTAGCCGTGGCGGATGCTTCGTGCATGCTGGTCGGATTTTCATTCCTCGTTGCTTGCTTGCAAAGTGCCGAGGCCACGATCGATCTATTTAGATACCAGGGATTTGTTTGCGGAACAGTTTTTTATGGCCGCTACTTTTTCCGAAGCGTTTACAAAAAAGAAGCTTGAAAAAGATTTTTACACAGACGACACGTATATACACTTACGTGCAAATGTATAAAGACATGATCGAAAAAATATATTTTTTAAAACAATAAAAACAATAAATTCAATAAATATCGATCAATATGAATAAATTTTTCATAAAAATAAATAATCTATTCATTTGATTGCGCAAAAATGATGCTACTTACAAATAAAAATTTTTGGTTCCTTTATAATTCCATCATTTTGACTAATAATAATTAATTAATTTATTGCAAATGTATGTAAATCATGGCAAAAAAGTATATTTTATAGTTTATATACTAGACTCCATCATAAAACAATCGGAAACTCGTAAAATATATTTTTTTGATATCCTTGTATTTTTAAACAGTAGTATAACTAATATACGTAAATATGGTTGTTTGAACAATATAACGATATTTACTGTACAATATTGTAATAACAATATTGTTCAGTATCAATATCATGGTACTTTTCACCATATAAATGTCGAAAAGCAATTTTTTTTTACTCTAACCCAGCAAATCTTAGTCACTCATTGTTTTTTCATGTAGAAAACTTTTGCTACGACTCCGTCTGGCTTTTTTGGCTGCGGCGACAAAGATTCCGAGGTTCTGATACGCAGCGTTTCCGGAGCTTCGATTTCCTGGGCCAGTCATCGCTGAGCACAGTATTCGCGGGGACAACTTTATTGCAAAATTTTGGACAATGTATTTTTTTTTTCTGGTACACATTTATTACATTCCCTTATTCTTCTTAAAATATTATTATTCTCATTTCTACATAAAAATTTAAAAATCGAAATTCACAGTTGATTATCGAGTCTCATTAAAAAAAAAAAATGTAAAATTCATCGAAAATTTGAACTTCGAAAAATCAAATTTGACAGTTTCAAAATCCTACAAATTTAAAAGTTTTCTTTTTCGAAAATATCGAAAATATATAAAATTTTATTCTGAATTAAAAATATATATAGCAATTTGAAATTTAAAAAATTTTAATTTTAAATGAACCAATAATAAACAATTAGAGAAAATTATAATTCAATCAAAAATTTTTAATTGAAAAAAAATCGAATTTCAAAGTGACAGAAATCCAAAAAATTTCCAAGTTTTTAGATTCTCATAAATTTTATTATTCTAGAAATCTTATTTTTGGAAGGAAGATAAAAAATCATGATACTGGTATGACTTTTAATAATTTTTTAACAGAAATACATAATCATAGTTTAAAATGTATGAATTATTGGATTTTCTGGTTTCAAAATTTTAGGAAATAGAGTTTTAAAGGTTATATAGTAGTTTTAAAAAAAAATTGAATTAAAAAATATTCCTAATCGAATTGTGGATGCGTTAAATACCTTAAAATAACCACGTGGAATAGCATCGATAGAAAAATTGTAGTAAGTATTATAAAATATATTTTGATTATAAAAAAAAGTTTGTGATGTAAAAGGTTATTGAAGTTAAATCTACAAAATTAAGAATTATTCTTTGATATTCAACAAATTACTTTAATTTTATAGAATTATTGATAAATAATAAATGTTTATGTCTCGAGATCGGAAAATTCAGATATTTCAGACATAATTATACAGCATTTCGAATATTTCCGGAAATTCATGAAATTCATTACAATTCAATGTAATTATTTCAAATTTTAAAGATTTACACATTTTTTTATATTCTAATAACTGTTCTATTTTTCATGTTTTTCCTTCTACTGTTTGGAAAAAGACTTCTAATTTTTAAAGAATGTCATCAATTCTTCAATAACTGACTCCAAAAATCATATCATTATTAATTCTATTTTATTACAGAAGGGTTCGATTCATAAATATTTACAAATAATAATTTGTTGCTATATTTTACAAGTGAGTTTTGTCTGAAAGTTTTCACACTGATTCAAAAAGTAAAATGCGACTGCTAATAAAAAAAACTGATAATAAAACAGTGAATTACGTACAGGGTGTCCCAAAGTCCGCGATAAAAAAAAATCCTGAATTCCTTTTTCAATTTCGAGTCGAAAAGTCCTTTACCACTTTTTGCAAAACTCAAAA
>JAPYZL010174970.1:0-11574 GCA_030522825.1 Platygaster orseoliae
TAATTCTGCACTGATTTCAATGCTTTTGTATCTTAGTTTTTTCATTACGTTCACTCGCAACTACTATTAAGGTTGTTCATCAACGATGTTCAGCGAGTGAGTGGAGAGGAAGGGGGGGGGAGGGGGGTTAGGGGTCGTTACTACATTAGAATATTTTCAGCCTTCATTTTAAGTAATAAAAATGGTTATAACTTTTTCGAAGAGCATTGGAAAATGTTTAAATTTGAGTTTGTAAAAAACTCACTTGTGCCATAAAAAATATTGTAAAAAAATGTGTAACTTATTTTCTTAAGTGAGATAAATACGTGTCTGGCGAAGAATTTAAAGCTAATTGAAGAAGGGACGTATCTCGTGAACTTTTGAAACTCGTTGATCCCGAAACGAGCGACGACAAATCTGATGTACGAGCTAGTATGAGTCACGGGGGCGAGGCATAAAGACATACGAGGTCGTGATTGACGAGGCAAAGCCTCCCCCGATCGTGCATGTACTCGTAGCTTTCGAGCGTAAAAACAAGGGAACCGCGCGAAGATCCGGAGATCACAAATGTCACAAACGCGAAAGAGACTCATCGCCGCTAAAATTTACGAGTCGGGTTACTTCAATGTCGAAGAGTTTTTTTTATCGCTTTACGAAAAATCGTTCGAGCTTTCAACTGTCGTCGTTTCAATCGAAAAGGGTGGAATTTTTGCACTTATAAAAGTTGTTAGGAATCGCAGTTTTTACATTGTGGCCAAGCTTACAACACAGTAGGCTACAATACACAAAAGATATATGTAATATAAAATGTTTTTTCTCCGAAAATGAAACTTTTGATAGAAAATGAAAATTTATTCAAACGACGGGACGTTTTTGGGCCGAATTGTAGTATTTAGAAAAAGATGAGCTCTTTTGTAGAAAAAATAAACATTCAAAAATAAAAAAAGCGAGAAAAAGAACTTCAGAAATTCCAAAAACTAACTTTTTGAACTATTATTAAGGTTTAAAGAAAAAAAGAGCTTCAAGGAAAACTGAAATATTGCTTAATATTTGAAAAAATTATTATTTCACAAATTTCAATAATTCTTCTATTCGAAATAAAACCTCGTTCATTTTCCCCCTCTCCGAACTTTCGTTGCGCTCATATTTTTCATACTTGAATGGAACAAACAAAAAAACCTTCGAATATAATATTTTTCTTCGTCAAAGTTTTCAGCGTTTTCTAAAAGAATTTCTATGTGAAATTCTCATGGAATTAAATCCAAGATAACAACAATTTTTTCACACTTGCGTGATATGTCACTGAAAATGATATTAAAATTCTTTCAATACTCGACTTTTTTCTGCAAAATAATTCATCAAAGATTTTTTCCTTCATTGATCATTTAAATTCATAAACTGTACAACGAAGTAACTCAAGTGAGGAATTGCACAACACTCATAATAATTGTGGTACAGCGGAAAGCTGCGATATTTTCAGGAGCCGAATTTAGGAGGATGAAGGTAGTACTTGCATCAAATGCTAAAATAGCAGAGAGCATTCAGCCCGTAGCCTCTGCTAATCCCTCTGCTTGAAGACTAAATCGCCTAAAAATCCTGGCTCCATTTTCCTCGCGCCTGAGCCTTTTTCGCGAGATACTCGTTTTGGGCGTTTTCCTCGCCGCGTTTTGCGTCACATTTCAGTTTAATCCTGCATCTGTTCGCTTTCACGTCAGCATTACTTCCATTTTTCCGCTTCGAATTGTCGCGAAATTTTCATGGGACATAAAATTTCCATTTTCTACATGATGTATGCAGTGTTTCATGATGTGTCGTCGCCAAATATTACTTTCAAGTCGTTTCTAAATTTGAATTTTTATAGCCTAATTTAATCATCAAATTACGATTTTCATAAGTCGAAAAGGGTCAATTATGAGATTATTTCAGAAGAAGAGTGTTTTCTGTGTGATTTTAAAACTTATAAAAGTAAACTGAGAAACAGTTTATGTCAATAGAATGTTATCAGAAAAGTACCAAATTTTCATTTCTTCTTTTTAAAGTTCAATGGCACAATTATTTCACTTTCAATTTTCCTGGACAAATGGATTTTCGTTTAAAGTACACTGTAAAATACATCTCATTCATTTTCTTTAAACGAGAGTTATAAATTATATCTATTTTAAAGAGAATGAGAAATATGTCATATTCGAATTTTCGTTGATACAGATTTCAAGATTAAGTTATTTGCATCTTATTTTTTAAAATATTATTCACTCGTAACTGAGACTAAAGTTTCAGACAAATTTTGATGTAAGAATGTCAAAAAATCTCATCAGTTAAAACTGAGCAAAACCACAATAACCCGAATTCGGTAGTAATAATTGCAATTCGGGCCTCGCTTTTTCTACTTAACGTGATGCTTGGTCTACAAGAGATCTCATTAAAACCAGCACGAATTTTCGCGACCTCGTAACCCGAATGCAATAAAATACAGGGCTTGAGAATCTTGAACTCTTCGTGCTCGTTATCCCAAAATAAAAGAACTTTTGATGATTCTATCAATGAGAAATTAAGCGTTCAGAGTGTTTTAAATGTTAAATAAATAAATTTCGATAATATAAATTCAAAATAAAACTTGAGAATATTTTTGAAAAAAAAAAGTTTCTAGAGGTTATAAAATTGATTTTAAATGGTATGAAGAAAATTTCGATTAGATTTTTCCAATCAATTTACTGTAGTTTATTACAGTAGGAATTTTAAAAATATCACATTAAAAAAAAATGTAGAAAATAATGAAAAAAGGAAGATAAAAGCGGTGAAATTAGAGGGTCTGCAGCTAAGCACTCACTTAAAGCTCCTCAGGTCCAACTGGGAGTCGTATCTTTGTCAATGGCATTCTCTGCACTATTTTACAGTATTTTACGGCGTCTGCAATCCCGACAGAATTTTCCAAGTGGCGTGCAAACTTTACCCACATAGATTCCTCAACAAAAGTGTGATTAAATGAATTTTTGTAATTTAGATGACTTTCAATGACCTCTTAATCAAAATATCTAAGATTTTAAAAACAGTAATTTTACAAAATACGATTCAAATTTCTCGAGTCAAAATTATGGTTTCAATATTTTTTATATATTCTTTTAATAAAAAATTTCTTTTATTGTAAAAAAGTATAATTTTTTGACTTTCGAAACAGACCAGATAAATTTGTAAATTCGGATTCTATCAAAATTTGTACTTTTGGAATAGCATCCCTTGAATTTTTTCAGAGTATTTAAAAGCGTCAAAAGATTTAATAGAATTATTTAGAACTCAATTTTATCATCAACGTAGCCGCAGATGATTTTATGAATTGCACAATAGAAAAATGAGAAAATACTTTTTTTTGAGTGAGAAAAATGCTTTCGAACTATTCTTTCATTCTTTGACAGACAAAATAAATATAGTTCATGACAGTGAGAAACTGTTAAATATTCTTGAAAAACATAAATTGCTAAGTTAAATGGCATTCAATACTATAGTTATGATAATTCTGGTTTTTATTTTACATCGTAAAATGAAAGGACAAAAAAAAGTAATACATTTTTCGAGTGAAAGTTTTTCTCTGAAAATTCCTCATAATTTTTTTTCAAGACGAAATTCATGAAATGTTTTTGATAGCATCAAATTTGAACAATCTGTCAAACATACTTCGATCACATTCATATTTTATAGATTTTCCTTTAAATCAGTATTTTTATTTTGTTGATGGCATTATTCGCTTTATTTAACAGTATTTTATGGCACACAAAATCCCAAATATAACTGTATAAACTTTTTATTATCATACACGGAGAGAAAAATCGACCTTTGAAAGCACGGGACTTTCGGTGCCTTGAACGCGTGAAAAATTTGTCCTTTAGGAGGAATTCCTCCTTTTCGAGCACGAGCTCGTCGTCTGAACTGACGAGTTCACCGGTTGAAACTGTGAAATTCATCGGTTTAAAGGACGAGAAACTACCTGCTCCTAAAGGAGGGCCGGTTTCATCCTTTGAAAGGTCGATTTTTCTTTCCGTGTAATCTTGAAAAATTTTTCAAAAAATATAATCGAATACTAAAAAAATGTAATGGATAGTTTGCTTCGAATTTATGCTCCTAAACTTGACTGTAATTCTTCAAAAAAAGAAAATTCATTTGTAATTGATTGAAATTGCAATGTAATATGAAAATCCATAGATTTTAAAAACTTTCACTATATTTAAACTTTTATTTTGTCAATGGCATTCCACATACTATTGTATAATATTACACAATAGAATTTTCCGGTAAAAAAAATCATCATTTGAAAAATCCTGAATTATCCTCTAACATGAAAGTAAAAAATAAAGAATGCGTTTTCTATCATCGCGTCAAAATTCAACTCCATAGATTTTTTTAATAAAAAATAAAAAACTTCCTATTTGAATAAATTCACCTAAAATTTTTTTAATAATTTTTCCCATCATTTAGTAAACGAGAAAATTAGGACTTGTGCTTCGATTTAAGAACAAACAGTGAGCGAATAATGAGATATGAGTCGAAAAGCGCCGACACAAGCGGTGAAATCGTTGAAACGCGACCCTAAAATTTTCCGCGTTCTTGAACCTCGAGTTCATAATCATCTCCCAGGGTTTTACTTCCATGCCTCGCTTTTTCCCTGACTCTTTTGAAGTCGAGAGTGAAAATCGCTAAATGTCATTTTAGCGACACGATAGCGCGTTACTTTGGCACCACTAGAAACTCGCTTTTGTCTAGCTTGAACTAGTTTTTTGTTTGTAGTTGGCCGGATTGAATGTCGTCCATTATCACACTTTTAGAGGCCACGAACAAGGGCACAGTGAGAAATCTCAACACCTCAGGGGTGCACCTAGAAGAAATTATCAAGGGGAGTTTTCCAAAAAGCATGTATTTTTCCTAAAAATATTGATGATATTTAAATCATCACATTTTTAGTTTATTTATCAGTAATTTCACGGTTTAGTTAATTTATTTGCAATGTCCTCAAAAAAATCATATTTCTCAAGAACGTGGCCATTGAAAGTTTTTCAGAAGTTTTGCAATAACTTTTTTTTTTGACGAATTCTCTTGTATGAGTAATAAATTGACATGAGAAGCTATTTTCTCTGACTATGATAATATTGAAAGTTAAATTACGGGATCTCGTTCTCAAGCTGAAATTTCTTCCGACTGCTTACACACCCTCAAGATCCCTAAAGATTTCATGCAAATGAAACAACTCGAAAAGTTGTTACAAGGTGTGGAAACGCGAACCCATTCACGACTTGATCGAGCCCGCCGAATTTACATTGTATCTTTAAACAACGCGCCAAAATATTCATGAAGATCTCGCGAATTTTCTCATGCAATCAGCGTTTTCCTCAATATTCATTAGCTTTGATTTACAGCATGGTTCATGGGCCACTTTCCCAAGACAAAACGTACGTTATTCTAACATTGCTTAACTTTCAGGTTGTAATTAATACAAAGTTTATAATTTTGAAATCGTGCTATCTTATATGAAATAAAGTTTATTTGAATAACTAAGAAGAAGTTGAAAAGATACATGGTGAATTCTTTGATCAGCCTGACCCTTCGTTTGTCTGACTATTGCTGTTAATACTACTAGATAAGTATCTTTTTGGAAAGGGGAACTGGGAAAATCATTTGCTTTTCACGCTGTCTAGTAATATAATTATGCAGATCTGATTTTTTTTGTTATAAATTTAATGAATGCGTTTTTGTAAAGATAAAAATAAAATAAATAATATTGATAGTAGTAAGTCACATATTTTACATTTTTTTAATTTCGTAACTCAGTCAAAAACTTCAAAAAAGAAATGAAACACAGAGTATGTCACAAAAAAACGTGAATCTTCTGAAATTCATTATTATTTATAGAAAACTTATGTTATTCATGTATATAATATGAAAAAATATAATTTATTATGGTGGTAGCTACATGTTCAAGAGAAACGTTATTAAGAAAACAAAGACTACACCGATCCATGTACATAATATTGAATGATTTTATCTGGCTTTCAAATAAAAAAAAAAAAAAATCGGAACATTTTCAGGATTATGACTAGAGTTTAAGTAGTCTATAGGTCTATAAAAATAAATAATAACCCTGTATTTCTCTAGAGAAAAAGATTATAACCCTTCAAGGCGAAAAATTGAAGTACGTTGCAGCCAACACTATTCAATTCTATGAATCTGTGAAAACATCTATAAATATTTTTAAAATATCTTGAAATTATATGAATACCTAAAAAATACATAAATCAGTAGAATTATTTAAAATAACCGTTTAGATAAAAAAACTTATAATCTGTATAAACCAGAATTCAACAAAATTTTTTTCAGAATTCAATGAAAATGCTAATTCTTCATCAAAAAGCAAAAAAATCACAACTTTTTGAGTGCTTGTAAAAAAAATGACCTTAAAAAATAAAAAATGTTTGAAATCTCTGATTATACAGAATTTTCTTAAAAATGTAAGACCCTATAAATCGTGAAGTGTCGAAATCAAAAACTCTCTAAAAAAGTCTATAGTTTCAGTACATGTATATATATTGTATAATATCCTACGAATTTTATAAGAAATCCAAAAAGAAGGAAAAATACTAAAAATAGAAATAATTCTCAATATTCTCATGATTCCCTAAATTTTTTGAACTTTTCGGGATTTCCTGAAAAACTCAGAATCCATCCCGATTCCATGCAAAATTTCCTGTACCATGAAATTCCTTATCCTGCACACCTCTTAATATTATGCGTAGATGGGTTTAGTCATAGTTTGCTTCGAAATATGATATTTCCAATCTTTCTTACTCCATGGCCATTAAATATCACAAAACTCCAGAAGCAAAGGAAAATAAACCAACTCGGCGCCGCGTCCTTGAAGCTTGCATTTTAAGAAGGTTTTTTTTTCATTTAAGGATGGAAAGAACGTTTTCCTTATTCCGGGTATATTCCTGGCGAGACGGGAAAACGGTGCAGGCCCTGTAGCCGGACATCGCTCAAAACTTGGGCTCGAGGGCCGTCGCCGCTGACAGGAACCGGAAAAGACAGCGAGACACCACCACCACCACCACCACTACCACCATCACCAGAAGCGTAACGACCACGAAACTTTCTTTCCCCTTCGAGTTTCACCCCAGGACGATCGGGTCTAGGGTGCGCTTTTCAAAGGAAATCCGGCCAACTCGCTTCCCTATAATACACCCGTGACACGAAAGTTGCTCTTCGCGTGGACATCAATGGATAGTTAACTCCATGTAACCAATTTTCATTCGACTTGAAACACGGCAAAAATTTATTTGAAACGAGAAAATTACTTTGCCCCATTCATCCTTACCAATAAAATTTTTTTAAAAAAAGTCTTTTTTCGTATAAAATTCATCTATGAACTAGAAACTTTTTTTTACTGTACATGAATTTTTATAAGACAATATAAATCTTCATATTTCGAAGAATTTTGATAATTATTTAATGCCTCGTCATAGAATTGTGTTATTTCGAATATTTTCAATGATTGAAATATTAAAATTTGAAACTTTGGAGTGTCTGGCAAAACATTTATCGGCATTGCAAAAGTAACTTATTTATTTCGTAGAATTTTTCAAAAAATATCAATAACAAACTTTTTGTAAAAATTACCAAAGTCACTTAGAGCCGTAATTCAGAAAAAATAAAAATTTCATCGTGAGAACAAGAAAATGAAGTAATCAGCGAACCCATTCCCGAGGAGAAAATGAAAAATCGACGTTTGCAAACGCACTAGAAAAAAAGCGTCTCAATGCAACGACGAATGGAAACTTTCCATCAAAATTCCTTGCCCACGAAAAAAGGGAGTCGAAATGAAAAAAGTTGGCGAAACGAATCAAAAGAGGCACAATATATGTTTTTCAATAACCGCGCGAAATTGCAGTTTTTATTACTGTGGTAAAAGCACGCTTCCGCGACAACGAAAAAGTTTATGTTTTCGTGATCAAATATCAACTCGTACGTTTTTTTGCGCCGATGAGAATGCAAATACAAGTTTACAAAATGCGTTCTGCCGTTGCAAAACAAACCATACAAATGCACAATCCTATTAACTCTCGCAGTAGATGATGCAGAAATATTGCCATTTCCCCTGTCCGCAAATGACAATTGAACGTTAAAACAAATTGCGTATCACGCATTTTTGATTTAATGACGATTCACGGTTCACAAGTTTGGAACGAGAATTTGTAAATTGCATTTCTGTTAGAATATTTGTTCAAAAAAGTAAAAACTCTCATTTTTACTTAATTTCTTTAAATATATGTCTTTCATGATGTAGGCTCTGTTTTATTCAAAATATTATTGGCACTTTGGATCAACAAAAAATAAAAAATTTCTCCTCCCTCCCCAACGAACGGAAGTCGCGAGCTTTTTCTTTCCTGCAGAAAAAAGTGCCATAAAAAAGCGGAATAAACGCGATTCCGAGTTTCCTCGTTTTCGGACTTATGCCACGTGCGCTATGGGACATGTATTTCGCGGAATGTATTTATTGCGGCGTGTTTTTAACGAGCTGGACTGAGGGTTCAATGCTGCTTCCCGATGTAAAAATCTCGTTTTGTAACGCGTGTAAGCTCGTTTCTCATTTTATTATCTTGCGGATTTCATTACGTTTTCCTGAAACGCGGATTTTATCGGCGACGAAACACAAGATGAAGCCTCGTTGAATCATTGATCGTTGCGGGCTCGATTTTATGAGCGATAAATTTCCAGATAGGATTTTTTTTTTGTAGGCATTTCGTTTTTAACTGAATCGTGGACCGAGGAAAATGTTCCTTTTAGTCCTGGAAATTTTTTTTCTAAAGTCAATGTTTTCGTCTAAAATGAGAGAAAAATGTAATTCTTACAAAAATATTCAAAAACTCAAAGAATTAACCATTTTTGACTTTCGTATTTTAATTTTTTTCTGAAATTGAAGTATTTAGAAATGAAAAACACGATTTTTTTCAAGTCTTGTAGCAAAAATATATATTGTCTGCGCCTTTGCTAACAAGTAAATGCATTTGTCACTATCGAAATGGTGAATCGGTGTTTCATTCTCGCGTGATTCCCTCATGTCAGTTCGTATAAGGGTCTTGGCCGCATCAGTCTTTGCTTTTTGGTTTCATTGACGCTGCCACTCACAAAGTCCCGGCATTTTCCCCTTTGGGGATAACTCACTACACGCTTTACCGAAACCAAGATTAATCAACGACGAATCAAATCGTTTCTTTCATTTGTCAAGGATTCTAAAAAGTTGACACGAAAAGAAAAAAAATCACTACATCTTAGTACACCAATACCGAAAATTTATTCATTTGATTTACTTCATTTTCATGAAACTCATGTTTTTGAATCATACGTATGATTGCAATAAATTCGCGTCAAACGAATTTGATGCCAAGTGTACATTTATAACTTTTCGATAGTGAACTTAGTTGACTATCGAATAATAGTTCCAAGCTATTTTCTGCACTAATTAAATCGAAAAAAGAGAGCACTTGCGTTTCCGTTCGTTTTTGAATAAATCAAGACAGGATCAGAGTTCATTACGTCATGCTTCGATCTTTTTTAATACCAATTATGGGAGCGATCCAGGTGAATGAATTCGTTATGAAATTTGTGAGGATGCTGTTATAAATAGACCTAGGTATAAATATAAGTAGTGAATGTAAAACTCACTTTTCCATCTGGGCTGCACACTTTTATACCCGCAAGGGAGACTATTAAAACCACTGGAGTCGAACGGTTTTTGCACTGAAACACGAAAATAACGTCATATGAAATAATTGCGAAAGATTCAATTTCAGGTGATTTCATAATGAGGAAAAAGTCATCTGTAGATTTTTCGTCCGATTTTCAAACGTTTTTCACTTTGCCATTTTCATCGAGATATAAAGCTAACGAAGGCATAATTAATTTTCATAAGCCAATGAGAGCTTTCTAGATTCATGAAGGCATGTACTATCATTTCTATCTTCAGAAACATACAGTTTTGGAGGTTTTCCAGGAAAATTTCACGTGGGTCAATTCGCCAGTTCGATAAATTCAAATCAAATTTTCTCGCAGGAAATATGTTACGATCCGGGTGAAACTCTTTTTTCACATCGGGATTCACGTTTCGAAAAGCGGGAAAACAAACTGCGGAATGTACGTTATGCAAACGATGTATATCGATCATTTAAATGACCACGCTGTCGAGTTGTGTTACTCCTGCAGATAAACACGAAGTCGCTGTTGAAAAGCTCGTGATATTTGATCGAGGTTTTTGACTCTGCAACGAGGTTTTTCATGTTCACGATTTGGAAATTCTTTTTAAAAGTTTAGAGGAGAATATTTAACTTAATATTTTTGATATAATAAAACGAAATTATCATAATTATCTCAGTATGCTTTTTCTAAGGAAAATAAAAAAAAATTGTCAAGCGTTAAAAGGCAAGTTCCCGAAAAGAAAGATGCCGCTTTTATTGCGGGCACAAAGCGTAAGGATTCGACGTAAATACTTGATGGGAGAAGTTGAAGCGCGTTCTCGTACTTAGAGAAAGTCCAAAATTTACACCCCGTCAAAGAAGATCAAAGTTCTTCGGGAGATTTATCATTTACGAGAGCACAGTGGGACTTTATACTGTTTCTTTGATAATGTAAAGAGAACTCGAACAATGAAATATTGTTTTCCATGTGAAATATTTTATTTATTTAAAAAAAAAATGAAACTTGTTATAAAACAAAAATCATAAAGTTTAATGCATGTTTTGAAGGAATATATATGTATTTTGAAATGAGAATAGGAAAATTTCGATTTTTAATGTATAGATTTTTAGAAGGATAAAATTTTCAAAATATTTTCAGAACTATGAACGTTTGAGAATTTCTCTTCAATATTTAATACCTTCAAAGCGTGCACTAGGTTTTTTAAATAGTTGCAAAAATATTTCTTAAACCAGGAGATCATAAAAAAATTTAATACAATCCGATTATGTGATGGCAATTTTTTCAGGCAATTCTTGGGAATTTTACCACAAGAAAAAATTTTTATTTTCTTTTATCCGTTTTTTTTTTAACTTAAGAGGTCTTTAACTACAAAATGAATGTATACTTTAGAAAATTTCTTCATTAGTGTCTCCGCTGCATCCTTACAAAGAGAGGCCTTCCAAAAAAAAGTCTCAGTTGCTGGTTCACATAATTTTGAAAATCTTACTGAAGTAAAAAATAAAATGTCATCTTTTTTACAATCTACAGTAGTATGATTATCATTTAACTACTTTATAGATTTTTATCGCATTAAATTTCAAAATAGTGGAACTAAAAAAATATTTTTGTTTCTTGCCTCTTCGTTCTATTTCTAAAATTTATAAAAAATTTATCATAATTTTTAGAGAAGTGAATTGTAATCGAACGATAATCACACTACTATAGATTTATAAGAAGATAACAATTCCTTTTTCACTCTTGTGGAATTTTCGAAATCGTGTAAGCCATTGTCGTGCCGTGGGGCACGAATGATGAAACTTGTTTTTTCTTTTTATAAAACTTTATTTGTTCACAATAAGTCTTCCCGACAATGTTTTAACGAAC
>JAPYZL010174989.1:0-38327 GCA_030522825.1 Platygaster orseoliae
TCTCGAGAGTTTGCTTTGATTCTTTCAATCGCTCGTCCTGTAAAGTTTTCTTTTTGGATAGTAGGTCCCTTTTCTCAGATCGTGTCACATATATTGAAATGTGAAAATTACAATTAAAAATGTTGAGTTTGCTAATTCATTGCTGGCTGAACTTGAAAATAAAAAAGATAGTATAGTTATGAAATTTATCTTGAACCAGACGAATTTTCAAGTTTAGAAAAGTTTAGTCTTATGTATTTCGGAACTTTTTATTAAAAATATTTTATTGCATAATTTTAAGTAATGATTATCAATTTCTCGATAAATTTTGACACTTTCATCCTTAAAGCATCAAAGGATAAATATGTCAAATATTCTCTAAAACTCAACTCTTCAATTTAAAAAATTTTTTGGAGTTCAGCGTAATTTTTCTGCTGTGATTGTGTATTTTATCGTACAACTCATTACGAAAAAAATCATGAATTACAATTAGTGCAGTAAGTCATCACTTTTATTTTGAAATTAATTTTACGAAAACCCTATGCTGATTTTTCACAATTTATTTTTACGATTACTATTATGAATCATAATTATTGTGAATGTAACATTATCATATTATGTTATTTAAAGGTTTCATTTTTCAATTCAAAATTATGTATATGTATATGTCTAATTTTGCAGCGACATTTTCTTCATACTTGAATATCCAAATATGTAAGACTTATTTGCAAATTTAAATTAAGAATAACTTTTTGTCGAAAGCATTTTATATATCATTAGCTGGATTTGAAAAAAATAACAATTGTTTAAAAGGTCTGAGATATATTTTTTAATACAAACATTTTTAAGTTGAAAAAATTTAATACTAAAGGCTTGAAAATGTTTTAAATTTTCTATTTCTGTGAATATCGACTTAAAAATTACTCTCACCTTAAACTCTACTAATTTTTCAATAGTAAATGAGAAAATAACAAGTCAAAAATTTAATTTCCTAACTTCCAAATATTTTTTTATGTTGCATACATTATTTAGCAGTTTTTTTTACTCGTTCCTCTTATTTGAAAGAAAATGATAAATTTGAAAAAAAGAATTGGAGGAAAAGGAAAATTAGGAATTTTTTCACTGTATTATTGTTATGCTAATTTTTCAAATTGATTCAAACAATTATTATTCTCAAGTAAAATAAGTATCTCTATTGTCGCTAAATAATATATTGTATTTCATTTTTTTTTAACTAAGATAATAAACTTAATGAAAATCAATCAAAATTATGCAGTTTCAAATATTACTTTTATTCTATAACATGTCAGACAATTTTTTTCAGGCAGCTCATGTTTCCTATCTTTTTTGAATCAATTTTCATCAAAAAATCATTAATTTTTTTTCTTATACAAATCGAAAAGATGGAAATTAAATCTCATCAAATACATATAGAGAACAAAAAAAAATAAACAAATTGTGTTCCTGATTTCAGAAAAATAATAGTTCTATTAGTTACAGAGTATTATTGGTAGATAGATACTTGGTAGGTTCATAAATTTTGATAGTTTTGAAAGTTTTCACTGTATTTTAACAGTTTCAAAAGTATCTAATTTCATAACAATTTTATGAGCTTGTAAAACTCAACGTTTTGTAACGATTTTGATATTTCAAACGATTCTCACAATTGCTGAATAACTTTTCCGGCGTCAAGATATTTATTTTACCGGTTTCGACAGTTTCTCACTAAAAAAACTATTGCGAAATTTATTTGCTAGTTGAAAATCTGTACTTTGAAATTGAATTCATAAAAATTTGCAACTTACGAAAATTAACATGACTAAAGATAACAATTGAAAATCCATACGTCTTATTCAGTTTGTTTATATAATTTTTTCGTATTTAACAATATTTTGGGGACAAAAAAATCGTTAATCAATGCGTATTTCACGTGCGTTAATTTCTTAACATTGTTGATGATATTCGAGTTCTAAGCGGAACTCATGAATCGTATTTCGCCGTTGGGACCACGTTAACAGACACATGCTTGACAGGTGACGGCATTATTAAGAGATATCAAACGCCGGGAGTGCCTAAGGTAAATGCAGCAATTACTGACCGCGTCGTGTGCAATATCGCATGTTTAATAAGGACGAACATACATGTTCGGTCCTCATTAGGTCTAACGCGTTCGGTACGATCGTCGGTGATTGGTTTTCAACTGAAGTTCACACAGTTGAAGTGTATTAAAGTTATTTCTTTTGTTCTATTTGAAATGACTGCCAAAGTCGGAAAGTGATTGATCTCTTCAACATTCGCTTTTTTTACCAGAGTCCTGCTCGTTAAAATCATAAATTTACGACATCCGAAATCAAGTATAACAATATCAAAAGTTAAAAAAATTACGATTTACTCTCAATTTAAACTCTTTATTATGTGTATTAATTAGTTTCCTCCCTAATCAATTGTGAATTAGGACTTTTGCACGTTAGTGGAATGGATAAAAAGAGTAAATCGAAGAAATCATTATATATCCCAAGAATACAGGAAATAAAACAACGCCGAAACTCCGTTCGTGACTTTCAATACCAAGAACAGATGAGAGCATCGCGTATAACGCGTGTTTCCGCTGTTTTTCCCCCCAAAAAACTTCTCACTCTATATACTCATTCCAACCCCTCTTTCCTCTTCACCCCTTGATTTCGCGAAAAAGCACTCGCGAAAGTTTCGCGGGATTTCGTGGTTCGGTTTACGGGGAAGCTGGCTGAATCAAATTTATACCTTACAAATTGCGTTGGCCGGGAAAACATGGCCGAAGACGCTCAAGGTTTTCGAGAGAGGACGGAACTTCCTCGGAGGAAGTTTCGTCTATTTCGTCTATTATTGAAAAATCGCGCTTCGCCGAGAAATGAAATCGTCTCTCGCACTTTTTCGAGCGTGGACTCCAATTTCCCCAAGTTCCTTCGACGCTTTCCCGGAAACGCTTGACTTGGGGATAAACATTTCCGCGTGTTATATACATTTCACAGCGAGATTTGTAGTAGGGCTTTTTTCGTCACGAGCGCAGGTTGAAGTGGCAGGTGTATGCTTTTGCAGATGATGGGAGGAAGTGAGGATTTGATGAAATTGTGTCAGATGGGGTGAGGTTTTTTCTTTTTGATTTTATGGTCTTCTATTTTTTTAAATTTTTTTTTAGAATCAAAGTTTCGGAAATTTTTCGGAAAATTATATCCTGATAGTTTTTGATTCCAGTATTAAGTATTTCTCGCATTTTTTCAAATTTATTGTTCTCCAGAACTTTATGCTCTGATATTCAAATTTCTATCTATCATCAGTAATTTCACCGATTTTCGAGAGAAGCAATCCGAATAGATTATTCGTATTTCTTAGAATTGTTGTATTTTCTTTTTTTCCCTATATTATTCAAAATATTTTGTTGCTTTTTTTACATTTTTACAGTTTTTTAGTACTTTTATGTTTCTACACAAAAATATACATTTAATACAGAAAGGTTGAATACGAAATAAAAAATTTTCTATTAAAATTTTTACTACAGCAACCGTGTATCATATTCTACTGCAGAAACTGAAGGTTATTATCTACGAGCGACGAATAAAAAATATCAGGCGACAAAAATTCGTCGCCAGCGGCAAAAAAGCCCCTTATTTCTCGCCGCTAATGTTTTCCCGCATCCTCCTAATTCCGAAGAGTTAATCTCATCAATTCACTCAGCGTCCTCGTTAGGAGACGAATGTCGCCTTCGAAAAAAGGGCCATTAAGCGAAGGCCGATCGCTCTTTTTCGCGGGGACGTTTGCCACCGTTCGAAATTATTCCATCTCTTTTTCGTTGAACTTGAGATGTGTGAGGAAAGGACAAACCTCGCTAGGCAAGAAATTGATTTCCGATTTTATGTCAAGTTTCATTTATTGTGAATTTGAAAATTTCATGTAGTGTTTTTGTAAATTTGTAGAAGATGAATAATTTTGAAAGTCAAAATAACATTTTTAAACTAAAATTTATATAAAATTAACAAAAAATTTGAAGACTGTCATTGTTCATGTTGTGAGGTATTCTTTTTTTAAACAAATAATTAGGATGCACGATAATTATTTAAGAAAAAAATTTCCACGTTTGGCTTTTTTTGTTCAGAAGTAGAACATCGTTTTACTGTGAATTAAAAAAAAATAAATTATTCCGAAAACGTTTGTTTCTCTTTAAATAATTTACTACCAAACCTAATAATTTTACGGTAAATCTTACTCCATGCAACGCAAAACTATTCGTGATCATCTTAGCAAAAAACGATCCCCTCAACCCTCGAAACCCATCCAGCAAAACCTAATTTTAGGATTGTTCAACATCACAGCTTTCTCCCCTTCTTTTACCCCGCGATGACGTCACTGTGTTCAAGAAGAAGAGGCGGCAGAAACAAAGATTTGCTCATCACGAGAGCGGGATTTGGCTCGTTTCTTGAAAGGGCGATTTGTCGACAGTCAACATGACAAAGACATTAGTTCGAAGGCACTCTGCGGCGCCCCTGCCACCCACCCCTCCCCTCTCGCCCCGCCACGGGTCCATTATGGAAAGGGGGTCAATCTCAGGGGTAGAAGAGTAAGGGGGGAGGTGGTAGTGCGAGTAGGGCCGCCTCGCGGAATTTCCTTCGACTGATCTCAAAGGATGTCACGTTGGAATAAATAGATTTCTCCCTCTCTCGCATCCTCCCCCTTCCCCGCCCTTTCAGTGCATACCCCTGGCAGCAGAGCTTTTCCTCCCCGCGCATGATCGACCCTCGGAGTGTTCGCCGGGGGTGCCGGGGGCCAAGATCGAAAGCTCTTCCTGGAGAACGTGTCCTGGTTTCACCCTTCGTCCTGCCATACACACCGGTTACGAGCTTTAGGGGAAAAAAGAATGGGGGGAGGGGGGTACGTTTTACGCCCGAGGACATCGGGGAGGGTGTCCTTTTATCGGTATCTTCGGTCTCGCGAAGGGTGGGAGTGTATCTCAAAAGTGGTATGATTAATTGAATGGCAATGTTTCTGCGAAAAAAAAACAGATAAGATGTAAATGTAGAGGAATTGAGACGAGGGGAAGGAAGCAGTGAATCATTGATTTGCAATGATTTTTTCCAAAAATGTGTTGGAAGCTTGTACAGCTAGGAGAAGTTGGATATTAATTTGTATTATTTATCTTTTGGATAGTAATGATTTAGTATGTTATATCTTTTAGAAGAAGCGTAGAACGAGAAAGTTTTGGGGTTAGGGTTGGAGTAATAATTCAATAAAAACAATTATTATTTGATGAGAAAATAGAATAAAGGTGTGGTTATAAATAATCAAAGAAAAAGTTTTTGTAAATAATGGAACAAATACTGTAATTGGGGATAAAACAATTTTAAAAAATTAGGAATGTAATTGATCAAATGTGTGAAAGATGATAAACGGATGTATGTGAATTCTGAAAATTGAAAAAAATTCAGAATCCCTAATAATTTACTTACATGAAGAAAACGATCAACCTTGTGACAGAAAAATTCGATTTAAATAAAATTCTGAGTAAAAATTTTCAGCTAGGATAACGTATTTCATAAATTTTTTTCATTGAGTTTATTGTGAAGACAACTTAGGATCTAAAAAAATACTAAAAATATAAAAAAATTTTCAAACTGAAGTAGCAGATTCTTTAAATATAGATTGAAAATTATAAAAAAGTATCGGAAAATCCTATGAATCATCCTAATAAAAACTAAAATTACAAAAAGTTTATAGAAGGAATACTTTATTAAAAATTTGAACAAATATATCTAACTTCTATAAAACTTGACATTCCAGAGCATTAAATTTTAGAAAACGTATATAGCAATGTAAATAAATACTATAAATATAAAATAATGCTTCAATATGAAACAAAATATGTAAATGCAAAAAAAAAATACGAAAATTTAAGAGAGCTTGCTATTCAATACTTTTAATTTAAAAGAATTCGTTTTTTTTTAGGAGTCTATAGAATTACATCAAATCAATGAACTTTTGATTCTTGAGCAATTTATTCTTGCAATCTATATGGTGATCTGCTAAGATACTAAAAATCTAAAAAAATTATTCAATGCTTGAGAATACCAAGGAAATTCCTGAAATAATACAAATATTTCAAGACTAGAAAACTATGTACAGATAATTTTCTCAATAATCTGTAAAACTTTTCATTTTAAAACGAAGAATTTCGCAAAATTATACAGAGAAGTCCATCAAAATACTACGGAATTCTTTACATGGTAGAAGTACTAAAAAAAAATCCAAAAAAAAAAATATTAAAAGTATGATTAAAAGATGCTGTGAACTTTTTATTAATTATAATACACAAAATCTTTGAAATTCTCGATGCTACAGTTTTAAATTCTACATACCCATAAAGTGATCTATAAAAATATTGAAAATCTCAAAAAATATAAGGACCGACTATAATATTTTATAAACAATATATGCGAAGGACATAAAAAACTATATAAAATGCTTCAGATGTGTGTTAGTTTACTTTTTCTCAAAAATCTAAACGAATATTTAAATTTCAGAACTTAGATTCTACTACATTGAATTCCAAAGTTATGTTGGATTCCGGTCAATAATGATGCAAGTTGCACCAAAATCCCTCACAATTTATTTAACGGAAAAATTGTTTGTCTACACCGTTCTCGTCTATTCTGTTCAACAATATAGCGAATTGAACATTTTCTGACTTGGAAAAGGTCCTCATTTTCAATTGAAGTTTGCACACGGAATTAAGCTTTCTCTCTAATTCAAAACGCCGGAGCGCAAGCTTTTATTCAAACGCCCAAAATCTCTGGAACATCTACAAACCTTGAAAGTCATTCTACGCATTACGTGAACGAAAACAATTCATAGATAGCGATGAATTAGAAAAACATGACAAAACATCCGTAGAATGAAACGTAATAACGTTATACGAGAACATTCTAGATAACATGGAATAAATGTATGATTATAATATTGATTATAATACTGATTATGACATCGATTATAATATAATTACACTATGCAGAGCATCCAACAGTTATATAAAAATCTATCATATCATATAACCTTTCGATTTCTATGAATACTGGAGAAATATAAAAAATACGAAAAATATTATTAAAAAAATACAGACTTCGCTTACTTGAAAATCACAAAAATGGCATTCTAATATACATCATACATTTCATACAAACATAAAAAATGTCTAACTCTGACTCCAAAAGTTGTATAACTTCGATGTAGCCAAATTCAACAAATAGAAAAATCATACTATCATAACCATTCATAAAAGAAAAAATTTTTTTTAATTTTTCTTGCCTTCGCCCCCGTCTTTTTGAAATGGTTTCTGAATGTCAGCAAAAATGTTTTTTTCATAAATTTGAGAAAAAGTCGTCACTTCCTTTCCTAGAATTCATGATTTTATTACAAATTAATGATTCGCCGTAACGTGAAAAAAGCCTTGCACGATTTCTTCCGATTTTTACGGCTAGAGTGCCCATCCAAATTTCCTGCTTTTTTCTCTGCACTTGAAGACTTTAAGTTGAAGTTTCACATTGCAAAGAACTGAAAGAAAAAGGTATTCTCACACGGAACTTTATGAGCATTTTTATGTGAAACAGACGTGTGGAACCGGAATACAGTCTCCAGTTTTTAGAAAGCACGTGCCTTCTAAACCTAGATTTTTTTGTTTTCATAGAATCAACATCTGGAAGAAGGAACGTGAGAAATGCGTTTCAAGCACGTGTTACATACTTGAAATGAATGTCATGAATTGTAAAATGATGCGATGAAAAAACTAAAAGTGTTTTGTAGAATTCGTTGGTTTATCGAAGATTTCAATAGGTCTTCTGAAAAATAAATTTTCTGGAACTCAAACGGTTTTTTAAGTTTTCTAGAAACTAGTACAGTGTAAGTAAAATCATTTCTTAAAATTCTAGCAATGTTGATAGTTTTGACAGTGCTGACATTATTTTAACAATTTCGATTATTTTTCAAGTTGAACAAAAATTTTTAAGTTTTTACAGTTAATAATCTTTTAAAATTCGAAACAGTCGAGTAAGCTTTAACATCATAAAATATATGGCTGTTTCGGCAACTTTTACAATCTTCACAGTTTCTGCAGAATTGCTACAACTTACTGTATTTACATAATTTTAAACAGGTATTTCCTGTTACACTCAAAAATTTAACTTTGACATTCACACTAGTTACGACAATTTGAAACGTTTGAAACACTTACGTTAAATTTTAAAATCATTTTGAATTTATAAGATTTCTGAAAATTTCAACGATTTCAACAATTTTTCAGAAATCTTGACCCTCAAAAATTTACACACTTTTTAACATTCCTAGTTGTTATACAGTTTTTTTACAGTTTAATAAAAAATAACAATTTTGACAGTCGTAGCTTATTTTAGTTTCTACAAGTCGATGAGTTTTTACTGTTCAATCATTTTCAAGACAGTTTTGATATTTGAAACGATTCTGAAATTTCCTAATAAATTTTAACAGCATTGAAAAATTTACTTTTATAAGGTAAACTGTTCATTACAATTTAGTCAGTGATGACGGTTTGACCATTTTTTTTAACAGTTTCGACCGGATCGAAAGTTTAAAAGCCCATGAAAATTATGAAAGTATAAACAATTCTCACAGCCTCTCAAGAATTTTTACTGGTTTATGAATCAGTAAACTGTATTACAGTGTCAAATGCTTAATATTTGAACAGTATACAATATTTATGGAAATGTCTAATATTCAGAAAGTTGTTTTGAATAAAATCTGACAAAATGATAGATACCAGTTTTATTTTATAATTGTGAAAACTATAAATCTCCTAAAACTCTATAAAATGAACGTTTTTAAAATCTATTACAAACTCGTAATAGTAAAAATATTCAAGAGACATTACAGTTAATTCGAAAAAAATTTTATCTAAAAAAGTTTGATCTCGAAAGTAGATGAAAAAAAATTATAATCAACAAAGATCAACTCGAAATGTATTCAAAAAAACAGGAAGTAGTAAAATGACACCTAAAAAAACTTAACTGATATATAACAAAGGAATACCATTGATCCTCAAAAATATCATGCTATTTGACACCTTACTAAGAAAAAAAAAACGAGTAAACGAGTGTTGTTTGTTCGTTCATAAATTTCACGTTTATCAGCATTCCCGAAGTTGAGTGTTGAGAAGTGATCGTAACTTTTCGTAGAACACTTGGGATTTGATTTGGCCTTTTTTCACTCGAGCATTCCGTTTGTACTTTTACGGAACAGAAAACGCCGAGTAGAACAGCCGCATGTTTATTTCAGTTTACTCCACATATTTTCATTGCCTGAGTTTCGTCTTCTGATAGCTCATCCCTTTCATTTCGAACAATAAACAACGAATATTCTCAAGTCTTGTTTTCTGGAAAAAGAAGCGGGACATTGTTTGCCATTTCAAGAAAAATAATAAGAAAAGCATTACTCCGACATTCCTTCTGTAGAGTGATGTGAAAAAGAGGTAGAAAACGTTGATGAACATTTGATTTTTCATTAATTTGTATAAAAAAACAGAGAATCAGAATAACAAACAGAGAGGAATCGGATCTTTTCCGGAAAAAGCATGGTATGGTGGAAGTAAATTTGATTAATTACTTTTAGTTTTTACATGTGCACATGTTCGGTAGAGTTTTTCTGGCTGACGAAGAATTATTCATTTATTTGATATATTGCAACAGATACAGTACTTTTTACAGTTGTATAAACTCAATTTTCTCGTTGAGTCAGGTAGTATTTTTTCATTTTTTGTTTTTTAAATTTTCAACAGGCAGAATGTAGTTTCAAAACAGAAAAATGTAGTTTATATAATTTAGATTTCAGAAATTCGATCGTTTTGCATAAAGAATTTTTTCAAAATCAGTTCAAATCACATTTAAAATAAAATAAATATAAAACTACAGTGCAAAAACGAATAATACTACAAAATTTTTTCTTACCCACATTTTCACAATGTTACAGTAATTAAACTAAATACGACCACATCATAAATTTACAAATTCCTTATAAAGCGAAATTTTCAATTAATGAAAATGTGAACAAATCAATTCGTTCAATTATTTTCTTTCTACGTTGAAAAATACAAGATCATTATTACTATAACATTAAAGTTATAAAAACACTTTTTTACTAATACGAAACGCAACATACAGATTTTTCTTATGGTCTTTTAGCCCTTGTCAAAGCAAACTTTCGGAGCCAAAGCAAATATTTGGTCGAGGATTAAAAAAAACGTCTCGCGACGCTTTTGACAGTACCCGCAATTGTACGAAACAAGGCAGCTGTCTTTTGGATGATGTCACATACATGCTAATCATTGCGATGATTGTGGCCGAGATATTTCGAGGCACGAGTATTCACTACACAACGAAAAGCTGTGGTAAGTTGATTTTTTTGAAATTATTTTGTTGTCATTCTTTTTGAATGAAATCTTTTATTTTATCCTATAAAAGATTCTGATAAATATTAGGGTACTTGAAAAATATCTCGCCATTTACAACAATCTTTGAGAATTCAAGTCAACAAGAATTTTTGAGAAATTTAGTATGTTTGAGGTACTTTTGGAAATTCTCGAAAATTCTGGGTATCTAAAAAAATTGTGCTAATTAGACATTTTTTTATGAGATAAACAAGTTAAAAAATTCAATGGCATTGATGAAATAATGAATATTGATTTTAAAATACATAAAACAAATTTTTGCATATATTCTTAAGTTTACAAGATCAGTCATTTCAAACGTATTTATTATTGTGAATAAGTTATCTGTAAATTTTTAAAGTAATTATTATTTTAAATGCTACATTTTCGAAGTTAAAAATCACAATAAAAATCAATAAAACAATAAATATCAAGATTTTCAAACATCAAAAAATCACAAATTCAGAAAAAAAGATGTTTTTACATGTCTGGTCTAGACTACATAACATACGAATTAAATTGTTCATTGACCTGAAAATCAAAATTATCATTCATCACACTCATAATTTACATTACTGTAGAATCATTTACTGCAAAACCCCTACAAAAAATAAAAAAACTCATTCCGAATTCATTCTAACGCACTTGACTCTCTTTTTTCATTGCACGCCAGACGCAACTCTTTAACACGCTTCCATTATGCGAGTTAAATTTAATGCCCCGTTAAAATTACTCCCGTTGTTTGCCTCAGCGTAGTAGGAATATTTTTTTCTCGCTTCCTCTTTTTCCTCGTCAATCTACGAAAAGAGCACTCACTCAAATAATGTTTAATTGGAGATCAAGAGCGCGCGGAATTCGAAGTAAATTCCGTTATCGTTTTGAGGACGCCAATCCGAGGTGGAATTAGTTTTCATTTCGGTTTTTCAGCGCAAAAAACGAACCCCGTTGAAACAAACGAGGCATAAAGCGGATAATCAACTTTTTCTTTTGGCCCGATAACGGGCAATCGGAAACTTTCATGAGCACAATCGAATCGTCCAAATTTTTACAATCGAGAGCATCGGTTGTTGGCGCTGAAAATGGAAGTTTTCCTTCACAGAGATGAATTTATTTCACAATGTACACACGATTGTAGAATTGTTTGTTTATTTTGTTTCAGAAAAAGAACAAGAAAAGTATGTAACATGGTTTTCCAGATTTATGATGGCTTACAAAAACAATTTATTATTTCATGAGTCTTCATCCCAAATAATCCACAAAAACGTAGAATTTGTTGAATCAGCGACGAAAGGAGAAAAAGCAGTTTTCCGATAATCGAAGAAAATGCAAGGTGTTTCCAAAACAACATTTTTTCAGCCACTTCTTGAGAAATATTGAAAGATCAACATCCGACTAGTGATTATTGACGACGGGAATACTCTTGGCTCGACGCTGTTTGAACATGAAAATCCATTTGTCATTACTGAATTTTTCTCTCCATCAGAGAACGAACTTTTTTTTTGGTGCTCAATGTTTCCAATTGCGGCGAAATTTTCTTCATCTGATTCAAGAGGAAAACATGAAGTATTTATCTTGAGATACTTTACTCGAATAAGTAAAATATCTTGAAATGAAACATATAAAATTAAAAGAACAACTTGAAATTTTCAATTTCAGACTTTGAATTTCTCGACAATTGTAAAACTCAAGAAAATGCACAACTTGAAAACAACATCTATGTTTCATAAGCGTGCAAACGTGGGTTTCTAACGAGATGAACGGATTTCCAACAAAACGTTGAAGTTGTAAGGAACGATATTCATCTTATCACTCCATTGAATTATGTATCTTCTTGATGTAAAACCGAGCTTTATTTTCTCGAGGAGCTTTTAGAAACTGCTTTCGGAAAACTCGAGTCCTTTTTATGCATTTTGCATAAATCTTCAAAACTTTCATCCACAATGCTAGGCAGATTACGCTTTTATCTTGGATGCGAGGCAAATTGTGGACTTGCTTATTTCACGGTAATTTTGCAAAACGCTTTTAAGTAAGTTACGATGTAACCTTGGAATTTACATGAATGTTTGAAATCCCATATTGCCTTAAAATGTAAAGTTTCTTTTAGACTTACGAGATTTATGAGTTTGGAAACAGTTTTAGAAATGTTAAGAATCAGGGTTTAAGAGTAACTTTTTAACTTGAATTGAAGATTTTGTGCTGTAGTAATGACGTGAAACGGTACGTTAATTACAAATAAGTTACTTTTATGCAGATTGTCGAAACAAGGTCAAAAGATTCAGATCAAATCAAAAATCGCCGATAACAAAAGAAAATATAAATTTTTTTCAAAAATCTTGCACGCCAAAAAAACTTTTTTTCGCGAAAAGGATTTCAATGCTTTCCAAAATAACTCTCTTAAAACATAACACATTCCAAGCTCGCTCAAATTCACGGCACTCGACGCATCTCATTAGAAACCCGCAGAAACGCGACCTGAAAAGGAAACAAAAAAGCGCGAAAATGAACGATAACAAAGTGGACGCTTCTGGTGACGAGACTTGTGGAATAAAAGGAGCAAACAAGGTTGTTGGTTGGTGCTGAAAATGCGCACTTCAAACCTTTGGGCGGTCGGGAAGTCGACGTGCTGCCGGCAGCTGTTGTCGAGGAATTTCGAGACGATTCCGAGCCGCGATCATTGCGACGATTTCCGAGACCGACTCGGGAGTTTGTGCTTCTGAAAGCACGAAAATCCGAATAGTTGCCGATACGGTCGAGCGGCGGTAATTTCGTGCCGAAGCTTTTCCAATATCGACCAAGCCGACTGATACAAACGACTCGAGGCGAAAGTTTTCGAATATCGCGCAAGTGTCCGGATGATTCCCGACGAGGTTGACAAACGCCGTCAGATAAAACAATCCCAACTTCGATTGTTCCCAGGAAACTTGACAAAGCACAAATCGCAACGGTTATTTCAAAGATAATGGCAAAAAAAGCGAGTTCAGCGAAGGAGAACTTGTTGAGAAAAAAAAACCAACACAGATAACGAGGGAAGGAAAATGCAAAAAAGTCATCAAGGGAAGAGAAATTACACTGGATTTGAACACAAAAAGTTTGTATTCAAATTTAAACAATGCAATTGATAGAATCTGTTTTATACGTGATAAAAATGCTGTAAATAAATGGGTTTAATGGACGTAAGATGTATGATAAACAAAAAATAAATAAATGAAAAAAAGTCATCGAGGAAAGAGAAATTGCACCTGATTCAAACATAAAATCCAAGTGTGAAAATTTTGTAGAAATGTAGATCAATAAGCATTGAAAGCATAAAAACACATCAGATCGATTGTTAGGTTTTTGTCGAATTTATAGGGTTACACTGAAAGCTCAATAAGTGGCAGAACACAGACTTCTTTGTACTCTAGACAATTGCAAAAAATTTAAGATGAAACAGAGATGGAAAAAATTGGGAGTAAACAGTGAATGACTATTATTGTTAATAAATATCGAGGAACAACATATAATCGAGTAAATAAAAAAAGGATGCAAATGCATTTTTCTATAGTTAAAGCACAATCGATGTGGTTACACTTGAAGTTTTTCTTGAGATCAAAGTGCTCCAAAAATAAAGATAACTGTGAAAAAAAATCAAACATAAAATATGCTTCTTAGACAATTTTCATCCACAGAAAGTGCAAACAAGTAAAAGTATTTCATACGAAGAAATGTTAACATTCAGATTTTCATTTTTGGCAAAGTAGACTGAGATATTTTCATTTCAATCAAAACTTCGAAACTACTGAAATTTATACTCAAAGTTTAATAGGTAGTGAAGGTAAACGAAAAACTTTGAGTTATGAAAGTTTGAGTTTATTATAACTAAAGCCGTTTCTGATGAATCTTCTTCAATAAAAATATACTGAATCATGAAAAATGTCTAGATTTGCCTTTAAATGAATGGTGCAATAGGGTAATGCATGATAGAATATTAATTATATTGTTTTTCTATCAGTTATGTTCTGCATAAATTACTTCTTTGTATGCTGAATTTTTTTTTCTCGATTATTTCAAACTAGATAAAGCTATTGAAATTTATTCATAAGATAAGTTATTATTTATGCTTGTGAAAATCTTCTATAGATTACTCAAAATTTTTGTATTTGTGAAATCCTTATCACTTTTTCATCTAACCTTTATTAAACGAAATTAACCTAATCCAAAATTGGACTAAAAAAAAAATTCAAAGTACCTTTGAAACTTCTTAATATTTCATACAAACAACTGCAAAAATTCATGAAATTTCTTTATAGTCTTCGAATATTTTTTATAGATTTCTATCATCGTTTGTTTTCGTTTTCTATCTTTTTTTTTTCTTTTTATTGATATTTTTGTTTACATCAAATAGATGGTGGAACTCTCAATTAATTTTTTTTAAGTGTATCATTTTAGTAGCACGTGTTAAATCCTCGTAAAATTTTAAATGTTCAAAAATCAATCATCAAAACTTTTATTAAAATTTACATAAAAAGTCTAAATTTGACTTTAACAAAAATCACATTTAGCGTTCATATATCCATAATGGACCTTCACTGTCACTATAAATCCTGAACAATTCCAAAAATTGCATAAACAAAAATCCCTATTACGATTTATATCTGATTCTCATCTCCGCCTCATTCAAAAAACTCGGCATCTTCCAAAACAATTTCTTCCCATTTTTCATATGCTAATGTACCACCCTCCAAAGGCGCATAAAACGCACTTTTCTCCCTCAATATAAAAAAAATTATCCCTGCACGGTAAATTCTGCCACGACGAACTAATCGAAGCAACGTTCGGGGAGGCCGATTTCTATCGAATTACAAAAGCAGGAATTAGCGTTAAAAAAAATTGGATTTTCTCCGCCCGACAGATGTTTCCTCCGTTTTTTTCCCTGATTGGATTTTCCCGCTTTTTTCATGGCAGAGAGCAGATGAGCCCTTTTTTTACCAAGTGCCGATTTTGCTCCTTTTCCTGTTCATTATTTTCATTTCATAATAAAATGAACAAGATTAACTATTCCATATTCTATAATGTAAATAATGTTTATAAAATACAGAAAGCGACGTATGTGTATGGTGTTTGTGTTTGTGTTTGTGTGTGGGTGTGTGGGGTGAAGGGGTGAAGGGTGCTGACCCAGGGGGTACAAAAACCCACGTGATTGATATACAAATGATTTGCTGGAGCCATTGACGAATAAATTGCAGCTTTAAAACTGTATGAATATTCAGTACATCGAGTGCGTCTATGCATATAAACAAATAATCATGGCTCAGGAGACTTTGGCTTGTGAGGAAACTTGACGCAAAATCCTGTTTCGTCGGTATCCACAGACGAACTTTGGTCGTTTGTTATTTAAACTAGTTGATTTTCGTAGCTTTGATAGTTTATAGTCATATGACTTTGTCTAGGAAATAGACTTTGAAATTGACAAACTTTGCGCAAAGTGAAAATCTCGTCTTGTGATGATGAATTTCGATTATATTTTTATGCAATGACTTTGCAAAGAAATTATTTAAAAGTTAGAGCAGGAGTGGAAAACTCAGAAGTTAAAAGAGTCAGTGTTATGTTAATGTTATATTTAATAATATTTTTTGCATAAATACTCATTTTTGCACGATAAATTATTTAAGTAATGGTTTGATTTGAATCAATTTTTTAACGTACAAAATAACTATACTTCATCTCCAAAATCTCTTAGTAATTGTCTTTTCAGTGACTATGAACACTTTTTAAAGTACTATATCGTATTTTTGTATATTCCTTTATATTTTTTAATATTCGATGCCACAGAATTCAAAAATTGATAAATTTTTAGTAATTGAATAGCTGTTTGAAAAAATTATATTTTTATGCATCTTAAGTGTTTAATAGATTTCTAGTACTTAAAGTGTTTTCATTATTCTTTATACATGGAATTTTGTAAAACTACGAAGTTTTCTCATATAATCGTCTGTGACTTTTAATTATTGCAAAACGAATTCCTAAAATGTGATGCTCTAAAAATTATAGTCAAAATGATTTTAGGGTTTTTTATATAGAAATGACAGAATACGGTACTTTCGAAAATTTCGTAGATCTTTTTTATCCTAAGTGTGTTTTGTAATTTTTTAGTTAATATACGATTTAAAGATAATTTTGGTATTTCAATGGATTTTTTACAGATTTCAAGAATCCGATGCCCTGGTATAAAATTTGATAGATTTATTTCTATTTTCGTAAATTTTTGAAAACATTAGACAATGGTGGTTTTCATTCTTTTGTGTATTCACTAATCTTAGCAATAATTTATTTACTCATTGATTCATCTATTAAATAATTCATTAATTATACTTTCAAAAATATATTCAACTTTCCAATAACAAAACTATTAAATAAATAAAATACAGTTTTTTTTTTTGTATTTTCGGTCATCTTACTGCTAATCGTATTTATAAATAAATATGAAATTTCCTATAATTTTCTCGAAACTTGTGGAACTTTTTTATTTTTTTATAGATTAGTATATAGATTCTGAAATTTGTTGCATAAAATTTGAGGTTGAATTGCTGTTTAGTACCTTTTACTTTTTTATTTTGTTTTTTTAGTTTTAGTTCTAGAGAATCTATTGAATTTTTGAGAAAACATTATCTACGTAAGTCTTACGTATTACATGGATTTCGGATTTTTTTTGTATTTTTTATATTAAAAAAAAAATTTTTTCACTTTAAAGCTTTTTAAAATTTTTTCTACACAGAACCGCCGATTTTGACGCTCTAGTTTACTAACAATATGAATCACATTATTTTTGTAGAATCTCGAAAAATTTACGTAAACGTCAACTTTCAATGTTAAATAGATTTTCAGCAATTTTAGTTGTTTCATTCTTATAAAATCTTGTAAACAAGATTTTATACATATAGATTTAATGTAGATATAATATAGAGGATCCTATAGGATATTTTTAATATAATTATAGGTTTCTAAATTGTAAATGAATTTCTACACATATTTCTAAAATTCCATGCTCTTATTTCATTTTCCTGCATTTTCCTTTCAGTCTTTGTATAATTCACTTTCCACAACTGAATTTATATTACTTTGTTAACCTTTTCACGGATGTACTCTATTTATTAATGACATTCATACTTTGAAGATGTTCTTATCAAAATTTTATCTCATTTTAGAACTGCATGGAACATAAAAGATTTATTCAAAAACACTGCACAAATATTTTTCAGTAATTCCAAACTTTTCTTGAACACAGAAAACAATCTATTCAACGGTAATTTAAGAATGTTAAACCAAAATATATGTATTGAGACAAAGTATAATTATTAAAAGAACATTTTTTTCATAATCGGATATTTAAACGAAAATTATTTGCACATTGTCAATAAAATATCGTATCATTAATTTTCGAAATCACCTTGTTTGACGGGAAAAAATTTTATGGTTTAAAGCTAAATCGAGGAATTTCCAACCCTCAAAATAATATACTAATTTTTTACTATTCTGTGTTCCAAGGTGATATCAAAATCAATACTTTCTAAATTTTCTAAATTCCAATTATTCAGTTACATATTATTAGAATCGTTTAGTAAGATTTTTTTTGTAGCAAAAAATAGACTGACTCCTCCCCATTCCCTTGCGACGTTCCTGTTTTTATCTTATTTAGAATTTCGTTTCATCAATTTGTTTTTGGTCTTGAAAAAAAAAGTTTATTGCAGTGAACAATCTAAGTTTATCAGATACTGCGAGCTATTACTGGAAACCCGATTGACAAAACAAGCTTTGCGTCAAATTACAAAGACAATTTTATCATTGTAATAATGTCATACGATACGCAGGAAAAGGACTCTCCACGTACCTTTCGGATGCAGCTAAATAAACAAAATTCTCTGCTTAATCCCGAACGTTATACGCCTCGTAAATTCAAACGGAATCCCAATCTCGTTCCATCAGCATCAAAGCCTGAAAACAGAAAAAATGAAAGACATTATTCACTAAAAGTTTTTCTCTTTCGTGGAAAAATGTATTACTGTGAAATTGAAATGAGTTGGAGATATTGAATTTGCGTAATGGAATGGTTTATGGCGAGAGAAATAACGTGTGTAGCGAGAGTGCCATGTACTGAATTTAGTTACTCGTGTAGTTTTTTTGAAAGTATATACGTATACATTGAATTGGTATGCTAAATGCTCAGTCAATTTTTCTAAATTAGATTTTCTGAATTATTTTCATTTTACATGAAGTTATTTATGAGATTTTTAAACTTTGCGATGTCAATTTTCATTACATTTCCCGATTTGGAAAATCCTAAAGGCTGTCTTAGTTTTTTTTTACTCCTGATTTTCAAGCAAATTATTATTTTATTTCATTGTTATTTTATTATAGATTTCTTATGCTTATCAAAAAAATTATACAAAAATATAATTAAATGTTTCTAACCAAAAAACGTTTTGATTTTAACTCGACATGATATTAAGTGATCACATATAATTCTATGTACTGCCAAGATTTATAAAATAATAATCATAAAGAATGAAGAAAAATTCACAAAATGATTGAAAAATTGGAAACAATATCACTAGAAATTAGTGACATCCACGTAATCGTAATTATGTACTTAGAGTACATAATTAGTAAAAACTTAGTAATTCGTCGACTCGTTCCAAGATCGCTATACTCTCATTCGACCGAAAAGCATCCCAGTGCGAAAAAAGTGACTCGGAAAAAAAGTGCACAAACGACACGATTGTGCGCAATTATTGTGAATCCAGAAGGGAGCTGAAAAGATTGCGGTATTTAAGTAGATTGCCTTTGATGCCGGCCAAACAGATCCCCTTTCATATTTCAGATTCACCCTATTCTACTGAAATAAGTATCGTACCGTGTAAACATCGTATTCCTATCACAATACCTCCAAAGGAATTGAAATCATCTCGTTGGAAAATAAACTTTTCTGTTTTCCCCTTCTTCCGGCTTCAATTTTCTCAGGGTAGTTTAATGCAATGGCAAATAAAAGCGTTTCGAGGGAATGAATCTTATGGTCACGACTGATGGAAGAAAAGAAATTTAATATTCTCGAGAATATACAATGAATGTGCGTTTTCAAATAAGCAAAACCAGAGGCGTATAAAGAGGGAGTTTTTGGGGTTTAATTCCTCCAGAAATTAAGATAAAACGGATGATTGTTTCATGTAATAACATAAAAAATGCAGAGGACATAAGGAATGGTTTCGTTTAAGTTCTTGAAGTTTTACAAAATCATGCATTCCTCATTTTATTGATTATATTATTACTTTAAAATGTTTTACTAGGATAATGTAGAAAATTGAATTTTGAAAAATTAATGCAAGCCAGTTATTAAATAAGGAAAATGAGAATCCACAAAAATGCTGAAAATCAAAAAAACTTTGAGCTTCACAAAATATTTATGGGAATTAAAAGATTTTATAAGGAGGATTCAAATAAATTGAATGTATCTAAAAATTCGTAATATTCAAAAGGTTAAACTTTTATACTAAATTTTTATCTTTTCTTTTCGATTAATAATCAAAACGCGATTTATTCCACAATACATTTTCAATAAATTTTGGAATGAAAACCGTTCGAGTGTCTAGAATCTCCATATTTAAATCCTGAATTCATGATAACAGAATAAATCGATTTTCGATTCCATTCGCCTGCTTTCCATTCGAAATAAAATCTCTTCAAAAACTTTTCACGAGAAAAAACCTTCAATTTCATCATAAAAGCGGTAGGAAATATTTTCAGCCATGCAAGAAAAATTGTTTACGCTAAACGTCGCAAATTTTGCGCCCCGTGAAAAATCCCATCTCATCAATTATTCATCGCGCTGTAATCATCCGATGTCATTCATGACCAATCGAGCTTGACGGTGGAAAGTTAATTAAATATTAACAGTAGGTTGATTCGATCACTTACGCCCGAATAATTCGCGTTCCGCGAGCTAGTTATTGGACTGCCATTTTTCTTTTTTTATGACTATCATTATTTCCACTGGGAAACGTCAGCGCGCTTGACACGGTTAATGGGAAATTTTTGAAAACTGCATGGACGTCGGGGTTAACTGCATTTTTCGGTTTGTGAATGTGGAAAAATTGGGTTAATGAAAGCGTGAACTTTATAATGCATTATACATCGAATTTCTGAATTGTAGTAATAAAAGTCAGTGTTTTCTTACAGAAAATTGAGATACATCATAATTAGTTAGTTAAATAATAAGTGTAGTTTTTTTTCTATTTATGGTTGTCGGAATAATGTTTGAGTATATATTCCGTAAATCAGCACGAAAACTTCTAGTGCGATATCAAAGATGATTTTTCACAATTTGCTGAAATTGTGAAATTGGACATTAAAATTTTTATTTGCAGTAATTTTTCAAAAACTACAGTACTGATATTGATCTTTAATTGATGTGTAGTTTGTAATTACAAATTATATTCCACTCATACAAAATGTTTCAACTATAATTAATTCAAAAAAATCGAATTGCCCGCCCTTTGCATTCATGTATGAGATTGGATTTGAAAGCATTCAGAAAACAGCCAAACACGGCAACTTTCTTGCCGTTACAAAAATTACTCCGCAACGTTCGCGCGATCAAAGTTAAATTACATAAACTTAAAGTCGAGTGACGAAAAAAGAAAGTGTCGAGCAAGGTGCGAGTGAGTTACCTTCAAAGTTATTTCTGCTCTAATTTTTTTTGGATATTCGAAACTTAGAGATTGCATAAAAAATCGTCGAACGAATAACGTTACTGCTTTCGTCGAAAAGAAATCTACAACCTTGCTTCGCTCCAGCATAAATGAACTTGCATCCAATTAAAATACACGATGTTATCAACTCGATACTTGGTAATGAGCTGATTATAAATGTACTTTGCAAAAGACATTTTTTTAAAAATGGTTCACAAAGTTTTCATGTTCTTCAAGAGTAATTCAGTAATTTTTTCTGATGAATAATATCGAAAAAAAACATAAAACCTGTATAAAATATTTAGACTTTCATTCACGTGTGATTTTGTAAAAAAATTTTTAAATTTCAATTTACAAAAAACTTATGTTACAAGTATCAAAAGTATCTTCGAGCGGATGATGGATTTTTCAAGTCCATAGTTTTCATTTTGTGAAAATGTCTAATGTAATTATAAAAATAAGTTCATATTGCATAAGCGGGATGCTGATAGTTTCGCAATGTAGCCTCTCGAGCAGTCAAGGGCGAGCAACATAAACTCCAAGCCATAAATTCGAGTCCCCGCTCCTTTTCAATCTACAGAAATGAATTCCAGAAAAATAGTGCGCCCCGTGAAGAGGGAATTGCTGGCGTTTTTCACCGTGAAGCTATCTCGAAAAGCTCGAATAATAAAGTAAAACAATGAAACTATAATGAATCCAAGAGCGAGGGGTATAAACAACCAAGGGAAATTATCTTTAACAGCTTCCACATAAACATAATTATGTGAATTATTTATATTATTTTCTGGGTATGATCAAGGGCAAATACAAGGGGTTGCAAAGGAATGACTGCTTCTCAAAATTTTAAAAAGTATGATTTCATTGAATTTTTTTTATTATTCATGTAAGGTATTATTTATATTCATTTTCATTCTGTGTAATTTATTATTATTTGAAAAAGTAAACCCAAAGTTATTTTTTTTTATCCAATTCAATTTTCAGAAGAGCAACTAGCAGTTGTTTTCTCGTGAAAACTCTGAACTCCATAAAAATTTCTGACACAAAATGACGTATTAGAAATTCCAAGTTACATAAGCCGCTAAAATCATAATGCACCGCACTGGGAATATGAAATTCCAGCGGGACTCAATTCATCATCAATTACCCCGAATATTTACGGCACGCCCCGACAAAAATGAGAAATCACCAACGGCAATTCCGATTCAAATTTAATCGAACAAATATTCGAAGGTTCATAATTCAGCCCGCGGGCATAATTAACAATTTCCGTCATTTCTGAGGTCCATTCGATGATGAACGCCGGAATGACCGCGTTGCGAAAATACCGGCGCGCTTTTTATGTGTTTGCCCGGAATGAGGGTCGAATTTTTTTGTCTGAGGCGGGGGAGGGAGGGTTAAATTGCGGTCGTATATTTTTAAGGGTTCGCGTTACTGGACAATATTATGTGTGCGTTATGGAACTATTTAAAAACCGCGCGGGAATTAATATTTTTTTACTCGTGGTTGTTATTCTCGAAAGGCGTAAAAGTTTTTAAATGGGCATTTTTTATGAGGACGGGTGAAAAGGAGGGGATTTATGGATGATCTCGCTGCAAATGTCCCTTGCTGTTGTTAATTTTCTGTTAGGCATGCTATTTGCGTGTGGGAAATTTTTTGCAAGTTTGCGTGATGAGGAAGTTACATTAGAAATAGTAATTCTAGAAATTTTAATGCATGCAAAATTGGCACTTATTTTATGTTTTTCGGTATTTTTATTTGAGTGATGTTTGTAAGTTTAGATTTCTTAAATCGCAGTATTTGGATTATTCAATTATATGGATGAGATGTTTCATTTTTTTTTGAAACATATAAACCTAGATTTTCAAATAAATTGAAATGGTGAAGTCGCTCGTTGACTTAAATTGAATTATGACCATTTTCAAAATTTTGTAAATTACGAGCTGTTGATGTAAATTTTGATTTTTCAAGTCTCATTCATTTTCGAAAATGTCGATAAATGCGTTGGAGTCTGTGAATAATTTTTTGAATATTTTACAATTTTCAGATTTGTCAGAATTTATTTCTTGGATTGCTTTTTGAAACAGAAAACTCCTAATTTACGAAAATTGTAAACATTTTTGTAAAACGTTTTCTATCATACTTCAGGGGAAATAAATAAAAATTTAGATTCCTTTTAAAATAGTAGATTTATAAATTGAAAGGACTTTATTTCAACTTTTCGTTCTTTAATCTTTTTATCATTCATATCAGATATTGTTATAAAACAATCACTGCATTCCCGGTTTAAACTTACACTTTTTCATTATGTCGTATGTCACAATTTGAAAAATTTTATACATAAAAAATTTGTATCACGGTGTGCTGTATATTAGATTTTGAAACAAATTCAAATGTAGAATAATCAATTTCAATAAAAAAACTCTAGCATTAGAATAATAAGTCTCAAACAGAATTGTGATTGAAAATGTTTGGAAGTAGAAAATACAAATTTGAAAAATTATTTTGATTCAATAAGTAATAAAGAGAAATAAAAATCGACGAGGATGTGGAAAATCTAAAAAACTTTGATAACTTGAGTATTGAATTTGAGAAATCCACATAGAAATCTATGAAAATGCCAGACAATCTTTCAAATCACGCAAACATTGAATAACCAAAAGTAGCAGAAATCCCTAAAAATACTGTTTTTCGAATATTCTAAATGAATTCGAAAAAGAAAAAAAAATAGCGGTCTAGAGAAGTACTAGAAATCAACTAACATACTAAAAAAAGCTTTACAATCTTTTAATACTAAAAAAGTACAAGTTACATACTACACTTAGTAGTACTTAGAATCTATAAATTATTACGAATTAACGTTTAAGAAACTTTCTCAAACATGATTTAAAAATACTCCAAAGATATCAATATTTGAATTTTAATGTATCAATTGCTAGGAATCTAAAAAGTATACTGCAAAAATATTAAAAATGTTTCAAAATATAATGAATATCGAAAAATGGGCGAGAGATGCTATAAATGTACTTAGGTATAAACATTATATCATGAAAATAATTTTCTTAAACATCTACAAAAATATTTTGAGTTTTTAGAACTGCTATTCCTATAGTTAAGAATTTTAAAAAATTTATAGAGTTCCATAGTTACAAAAAGTCGTTCATAATGTGAAATTATTCATCGCATATAAAAAATACTGTATGTATTAGATATAAAAAGAATCTTAACAGCAGTGACTTGGCAATCCCATAATTTGGATTATAATTCAAAAAAATGTTAATATTAAACAATAAAACCCTGCAAAAAATATAGATCTTTTCGAAAAAACCCTTCCTGGAAAAAATTTTCTACTTACACCCCTGTACCTATCCATGTAAATCCATTGTTTTCTAACATCTCGCAATATTCTCGAAATGCGTTCTGAAGCGAATTTCCGCTGCCGTCACAAGAAACGTATCTAACAATTGCACGCAAAAACAATAAGCATCGATCAAACCGAACCCGATCAAGGCCAGAAACGGGAAATTGGCCGGTCTCTTGGCGGCCACGCGTCATCAATGCCGATAATGCGCGGAAAAACGCCCGGAAACGGCCCGTCATAAATTTCGAAATTGCACTCGAGTGCGTGACGCGTGCCAATAAATAAATTTTATGCGAAGATCTAGAACAAAACGGGGCGAGAAAAAATTGGGGGAAAAAGGGCACCGGGGGCGGAATCCCGCGGCGCAACTCGAATTTCTATTTCCGTGCGTTCGCCCCCGTGAGCGCGTTTTATAGCAATCACGCTTTTTTCCGCCTTCTTTTTCCACGCATATGTTCGCGTTGCAAGAAATATCGAGTACAATTCACCTCGCAAATCAAGTTCCACTTGAATTCGTTCCGAATGAGGGAAAAGAAAGCGTTGCTGAAATTTATGTGATGTAAGTTTTAGAGTTCTTCTGTTAAGTAGATATCTAAAACTTGGAATTTTTTCTACAAGATTTGATATTAGGAAGGCATTTCTTGAATCCAGTATTCGAAAATGAATCTTTGTATTTATTTTGCAAATTCAACAGAAGCACTGTTCGAGTAAATTTGATGATTATTTGTAAAAAATGAGTGAAAGAAATTTAACTGACTTACTGTTTGAAATTCTAAGGTTAAATATATAAATCGCACATCTGAACAACTGTAAAATTACAAGTATCGACAGATCCAAATTGTGAGTATTATAAAAATACTAGCAAATCCTTTTTTAATTACACCATTATGTATTTCCATTTTCAATCGAATCTGTAAAACTGGGACAAAGTGTCAAAAATGTGACATTGTAAAATCAGAAATATGTAACATTCGTACATGAAAAATTTCATTAGAAATGTATGAAACATTAACAAAATATTTTTAATTTTAATAATAAATTTTTTTATATTTCCAGGATAATATATTTCGGTGCTTTACTTAATAAAAAACAAAGAATCGAATCGAAAACGTTTACATATTGATGAATGTTAATGATGAAATTTTTCATTGATTTAAAATTACGTAATAAGACGTTTCGAACGCTACAATCCAAATACCATTAAGTATAAATAATGCATAAACATAATAAAATCTAGAATCATCTATGTAGCTCTTTCAAAAATAATATTTAATAGTCTTGAACTCAAAAACCTGAAAATCACTGAAAACTAACTGAAAAATTTTAATATGTAATATCAAAATTACTAACAAAAAAAATGTTTAACCCTGAAATTTTTAAATTATGTAACTTCAAAATTCAATGATATTTCTAGAAATAAACAGTTTAGAACTTGCCATTTTGAACAAAGTTTTTTTGGATTATATAAAATTCGTTTTATTGACTGGACAAAACATTATTGAGCAATAAAAATCGTGAAAGAGCAAGAAACTCGCGAGATACGAATTTTTATTTCAACTACTACTTTTATCCACCTTCTGACAAGAAAATTCTTTGTAAAAATTCGGTTTGCTCAAATCCGGGATCATGGATTTTGCTGATTTTTTGCAGAGTCAATCTTTTAATTACTTTTATATTAATTGAGCATCAAAAAAACGAGGGAAGTAAGAATTACGAGAGATACGAATTTTTATTTTAACTACTAGCTTAATCAACTTTCTGGCGAGAACATTCTTCATGAACATTCGGTTTTCTCAAATTTGCGGAGCTTGGATTTTGCTGATTTTTTGCATAGTCAATCTTTGAATGACTGTCATAATAATTGAGCAATAAAAATCGAGAGCGATAAATAGACCTGCAAGATACGAATTTTTATTTCAACTACTAGCTTTAACCTCATTATGGAGGTAATTTTCTTCAAGAAAATTCAGTTTTCTCAAATCCGGGACCAGGAAAATAGCTGATTATTTGCGTAGTCAATCTTCGACTTACTAATATCATGAATCAGCAATAAAAAATGTGGTCGCCCGAAAAACTCGCGATATACGAATTTTTTATTTAAACCACTAGCTTTAACCTCATTTTGGAGGCAATTTTCTCCAAGAAAATTCAGTTTTCTCAAATCCGGGACAAGGGAGAGTGCTGATTTTTTGCATAGTTAATCTTTGACTTACTGATATCATAAATCAGCAATAAAAAAAGTGGTCGCCCAAAAAACTCGCGATATACGAATTTTTAATTAAACCACTAGCTTTATCAACTTTCTGGCGAGAACATTCTTCATGAAAATTCGGTTTTCTCAAAATTTTTCAGACAAATTTTGTCTGTGTATAATCGGAATAGTGAATAATATTAACACTAACTTTATATTCCTTTTATGCCAATTTGTTGTCACAAATAATTTTCTAGGTACTGCAACTATTGCAACTTAAAAATGTAAGGATATCGTATGTAAAAATATGTATGTATGTAAGATCACAAAATTAAAAAAATGCAAAATCTTTACTAAAGATATTTGATTCTCGATAATTTATAATCAACTATATAAACAGATTGTAAATTTTTATCACTGGAAACTACAATATTTTTAGAAAAAATATTGTAATTTTATACTTGAAAAAATGAAAATAACTGTATCAACAATGGAAATCAAATTTGAAGTACAATCCAATACACAATGTCGAACATTTTTAAAGTTGCAATTAAAAAAGCTGTTATAAAAAATCTGGAAGTAAAATTATATTTAGTATTTTTTTTGACAAATTAAAAATAACGGTTATCTAAAACTCATGAAAACTTAAAGTCAATTAAATCGAATTCCTTTGTGTTCAATAATTATAAGAAAAAAGAATTTCAAAATTTACCACTCTGCACTATAAGAGTTGGATAATTTGAAAATCTAGAACAAAGTCATGAAGGCTTGTAATTTATAATTTACTGAAACATTAATATATATTTTAATCATGGGGTTCTCTTATGTTACAGCAGTTTTTTCGTATAATTTTTTGAAATTTTAACACAAGAAAAATTTTAAATTTTTTTAACAAGGTTATCTTTTTTTTAACTAAAGTGGCCTTTAACTGCAAAATGAATGTATATTTTGGAAAAAATTTACTTTAAAATTCCTGCTGCCTCTTTGCTGAAAGGCCTTTCAAAAAAAGTTTGAGTCTATGGAAAATCTCACTGAAATGGACAATAAAATGTAATCTTTATTTCAATTTATGGTAGTATAATTATTGTTTGATTACAAATTTTTACTACATCAATTTTCAAAATGGTGGAACTCGAGAAAAATTAATCTTCTTTCTAGCCTCTTTTTTGAGATTCCAAAATTTACGAAAATTCATCATAATTAATAGAGTCGAAATGTAGTTAAATGATAATTACACTACTATATATTTAAAAAAAAAAGTTACAATTTCTTTTTTACTCAAATAGGATTTTCAAAATCGTGAGAACCACCAACCCAAACTTTTTTTGGACGTCCTCCCTGCGCAATAATACAACGTACACACCAACGAAAATTTTTTCGAAAAAAAATTCTTTCTGAAGTTAAAGGTTTAATAATAAAAAAAAATGCGTTTAAAAAATTTTTAAAATTCTTTTGCAGTAAAATTCCGAGAAATCGCGTGGAAAAACTGCCGTCACATAGAGAAAGCCCCTCAACCATCAATGATGCCATTAACCAATTTTTCCGTTGAATGACCTCTTTTTATTCCAACACAAAACATTTAACATTCCGAAAATACCTCTTGATCGTCATCGTGTATGTCGATATCCTCTCGGAACATTCTAAAAAGGTCCTGCCAATGAAACACTCGGTGACGCGATCAATAATTGAAGCCGGCCTGAATCCCGTCGTCGTATGCGTCCCGTACAATGCGACCTATTACGGTAATTGGACACGTAATCCATGCATGCGCGGGAGGTGTTTTTATAAAAATTGATGGCCTTTTGGCCAGACAGTTTGAGTAATGGATGCGGGCGGTTTCTTATTATGAATTCGCGCTCCGCGTGGGACGCTTATCTCCGGCCGGTCGTTCATTTAATTTTGCCGCGATTCCCGGAGACGACCCTCAATGACGATCTCAAATAATCGTGAATGATCGGTGCGCGTTTTTACGTTTCAACCGAGACCCTCATGCTGTCACAACACAAATCATTCTGGATTCTTCATCCGTCCCTTGAACCGGATTCTGTTCCCGGATTTTTTTCTCATCGACGCAGCAGAAGAGACTTTTTACCGGCTTTTTTTCTCTTCGTATGTATGGTGATTCATGCGAGTATTGTGTATTTTTTGGGGCGCCGTGGAATAGATTACGAGGGTTCGAACGTGACTTTTGGAGGTATGACTAACAAGGTAATAGCGTTTTATCGAAGCGTTTGCGGGTGCATTTCCCAAGTTGGAGGAATGATTGAAATGACAACATTCAGGGTTCTTGGTATCGATGTTTTGCTGATTTGAAATAAACGATATTTTGGTAATCGTTCAGAAAAATATGTATTCTGTTTTTTTTTATCTTGAAGATTTTTAGTTGTGTGTTTTTTTATTGTCTGATTTGGCTTGAATTTCGAGAGTCATCAATTTTATGAAAGTTAAAACTTTTTTTGAGAATTTTGAGATTTCACTGCTATTTGAATGAAAATTTCTGAAATTTTACAGACTAATGTTTAAAAAGCGTGTTTATGAATCATTTTCTACATTTTTCTTAAAAGAGAACCGATTTTTTTAATTAAAATCATTTTGCTCATTCGGTGTAAAATTTTATTTATTTCAAAGAACCAAATCTTGATAAATAAAAAAAACTCAATAACTAGGGCAGATTCTTTTTTTTTTGTTGATATTTCAAACATTTTCCATCAAGAATCTTGAAAATACTTCAACAATTCCGAAAAAGATTTATGTCATTAAGGTAACTGTTGAAAAAATCAAAGGCTACAATTTTTAGTCATAGCATTTTTGAATAACTCAATAAATTTCCCTAACATTTAAAAATATATATTTTTCGAAATCTGCCGAATTCCGTTTGTTATACGCGAAATTTTCTTAAATTTTGAAAAACCAATTAATCTTAATAATGTATATGCTCCAAGTTTTAAACGTTTTTGAAATAAATCAAAACAGAAGTAAAAATTATTTTACTATGTTCATTTGAGATTAGGGCAAAAAAAATTTCTGTCATCAAATAATATTTTTTTTATTAATCATTATTTATTACTATAACGAAAAGGTAGAGATAACAATTTTTTATGTTTTTGTTTATTATCACCATGTGGAATCTTGGACTCATAAGAATTTCATGGAATATCTTATAACTACAACCAATTTGCCAATCTTTCTGTATTATATTAATTTCTGGTTTTACAAAGAAGTATACAAATCTTTATAATCTTTTGAAAATCTTAAAAAAAATTTTAGTATTTGAATAACAGTAATAACAATTTATTTCTACAAATTAAGATTGCAATTTTTAAAAATCTTTTTTTCAAATGATTATTTAATTTTTCTGAAACACAGACAAGTTTTATAACACACACTGCTTTTGTTTTTCTTTGAAAAAATGTTCAATAATCCAATGTTTAATGGCTTGTCACACAATCATAACAATTAATGACAAAAAAAAACTTCTTCGTCATCAAAGTTAAAAATAAATATCTATTGATTATGAAAAATCGATTCAATTTATTTTTTACGATTCAGAATATTCTCCATGTCTGACTTTTTTACGTTAAAAGCTACAAATTCTAACGATTCATTGGCAGGTTCGACAGATGTGTTCTAGACCAAGAATTTTCAGCATCGTCATTTTGCTCGATCATGATTCGACTATGATAATCCATGTGCATTACAAAATTTACTTCCCTTCGATTCGTCATTTTCAGGGTGAACGTCCCCCTCGAGAAACGCGTTAAAACTTTTTGCTGCGTCATTTTTCGACCCTCGTACATTCATATCTCCAATATAATTCGACTTGCCTAGGAATAGCTATTTTTGTGCAGAAAGAAATCATTCTTCGAAACAAAAAAGACGTAAATAACGATCAAAATCTACCCCAGTAAAAAGCATTCAAATCGGTAATTTCAGCAGCTTACAATTTCAAGTGCCAATGCTGAAAAGGAAGTTTATAAAACTTCTTACCAGTTCTAGAATTTTAAAGACGAAACAGATTGTTTTAAGAAAATCTTTTTAAGCTTTTCAATGTTTCGTATGAATAAACAAAAAAAAATTAGTCTTTTTAATTGGAACGTCAAAGAAGCTTCAGAGAAACTTTCAAAAGACAATGGAAAATGCAGCTTGAATTCGTACAGATAGTGAATCGTAATAGATCGAAATTCCCGAAAAGTAATCACAGTTTCAAAACAATGAAATATGATTGCAACAACGTCTGTTAATAGGAAGTCATTGTTCTTTCGACTGTGCGATTGATTACGCTGCTTGTACCAGGAAAACTAATTACAATCCCAGTTAATAACGTCCTGTACACTGTTCCCAGAAATTTTCTATGGTATTCATTTTCATCACAAAACATCTGTTCTTATTCTGCTACAATTCAGGAATCTTTGAGTTTGATTAGTGTGTTTCTGTCACAATGACTAATTTCTTTATTTCGCAGAGAAGTTGATTATCTGATACTGTACACAATTCTTAGGATTTTTCATTGTCTTAAAGTATATATATTGCAGAAAAAAAAATTTTTATTGAAATTATTGCAAAAAAATTTTCTTTTTCTTATGTATAGTTCTGTTTTTTCATTTCGGTAGAAAAAAAAACCTTTTTTACCCCAGTTTAATTTTTATTATAGAATTGAACTATGAGAACTTTGAATTGTTGCGAATCCGATAATTATCTTAAATAAACACCTTCATTTTAAACTTTTTTCGAATCAAGGCACCTATAGAAAAGTACTATTATTTCAAAAAAATTCTCTAATAAAATCCAAGAGCTTGACATAAAATATGTTGCCATACAAATACTCTAAAAATGAATAATATACACACATACCTCCACCCTCCTTAACCCTTCTTCGCCTGCATATCTTTTTCAACCAGTGCAAACACCACAATTAATCCGCGCCAATTTACACCCTCGCAAATATCGACATCAATGCAACGTCAACAAAGAACGAGAGCGATAACAGAGCCGGCAATTTTCGTTCTTTAAAGCTCCCTAATGCGCGGACAAAAAGTAACAACGTCATGGAAGAGCAGCGTGAGTATAAATAGCGTCTGAAAGCCGCGTCGCCTCCAGATGGGCTAAAAAGGGTTATTTATAACATATATATACTTCCAAACGAGAACTTTTTTTTCCCAAAGGGCCTCAACAGCGAAAAAACTGTTGATTCAATGAACAAAAATTATTGACTCAATTATTCCAGTTCACTATGCATGCACATGAATATTTATAAGCAAAAGAAATTCTCTCTAAATTTCTATAACTCACTCACAGTACATGATTTTCTATAAAATATTCCAAGATATATTAAATTGTCATGCTTTTCACCACGAGTTCTTTTTAAGATTCTTTACTTATCTCCGAAGTTTCCTTCAGTCGTTGAAATTAAATCCGAGAAATCCCTTTCGTTCTAATTCGCACTAATAAGAAACCAAGGAATAATCGTTCACAGCCAGGAATTTCGAATCTCCCGATCACTGTGAACTCTTAATTTTTCAATCTCTTTATACGCTGTGCCGGGAAAACGAAAACACGCTCCGTTAATCGCAACCGGCAAAAGTTTCCCTTGCCCCGTAAACTTTTAGCGCCAAGATAAAAGGGAACTTAATCTTTCTCAGTCTTTTCATGCCTCGCGAATTGTGTTCTCCCAGGCTCACCTATAGCTAATGGCGCAAATCCGCGATACGGTATTATGCCCCTTTTTTCCAGCTGCAATCGATCAGATTCTTATCGACGCTTCGTAAACTCTGGGAATCGGAACCGATTTTTTCTATCCGGTTGAGCATCTGGAAATCGCGAAAACGAATGGAGTTTCTATAGTTTTGATTAAGGTATTCGTTTACTCGATACTCCATCGAGTGCAAAATCTTTGAATGAGATCTAACTTCATGGAATCCATAAGCTGGAATGAATATCACTGGATAAATTGTTCATTATTTTCCATAAGGACTGGAAATCAATCATGAAAATCCTTAGAAGTGATTTAACTCTTATAGATGAATGTCAAGATAAAAAAATCTTTACGGTCAGATATGAAGGACAAGGAAAAACCTTTCCATATAATAAATACTCCATAAAATGCTCTACTGTTTCTCATCACGAGCAAAAAAAAGTCAAGAAAAACATTGAAATCAGACATGGGAAACCTGGAAAAGCCAAGAAACTTTTTCCTCGAGACTGCATCTTAAACATCCTGTACCGAACCACTAAATCCCGAAGGAAATGCATTTTTCCCCCAAAACAAAAACCCTGTGATCCCTTGCTTCTGCCAGTGGCGTAGTGACGAGAAAAACAACTCCCATTTATGTTTAAATTTTTTTATAAATAAATACGTATCAACAAATGAGAAAAAGACGTTTTTTGAAAATATTTCGATAACGCTCCTTCCCTTTTTTGAAAAAACTAATGATTGATATTTTCGTACTCAGCGACCCCAAGTTAGTCTAGGTAACACTTTTTTTGCAAGATATATGTTCAACGCAGACTAGTGTTATAAATAAGACGTTGAATTCGCTAATTTTCGACAGCAAAGTGGCGCTCGCCTCGCCTTAATCCAGGCGGGTCCTGAAAACAAGGCGAAGCCGGATGATAAAAATTTGCCGGGGACGCTCGTGAAATACAAGCGCTGCTTCGCGTGGATATTATGCGCCTTAAAGAAGACAAGGGGCCAAAGTTCACGTAAAGGCGTATCTCGAGGGTGTAAATCTTGGAGGAGGAAAGTCGACGAAACAGCGACCGAGAGACTATTTGAGTTCCTCAAGGACAAACATTGCCGGTGGCGAAACTTGGAGCTGCAGCAACGTTCTACGTGACAATTACCACGCGAAAGACGTGCGCGTGGGTGTCGGATACAACGTTGTTCACGCCACCGTGAGATTTTTGGACACTTTCGCTGGCCCTCGAATTTTCATGTTTGACGAGGTTCAAATAACATTGCCGAGTTTGGAACTTGAATTTCTGTTTTGTGAGGTTAGTTTTTCGCACCACGTGACTACCCCCACTCCGAAGAATACTTTCATCAACTCCAAATAGATTAATCACAGGAAACACAAATTAAAGCACGTTTTCAATTTCTCGGCTCGCTAAACGACTCGGAAAATCCATCAAAATTAACAACCCCGAAACAATGACCTCGCAAGCCCTTTCCCGCGATTTTTCCTCGTCCTGGCAAATTAAAATGTAATTACTCATCAGCCTGCAATTGAAACGGAACAATGAAGTAACGGTTGCGAAATAATTATTCGCAGCTCCCAAGTGTGGGATGCTCACTACATTAGCGAACTTGGCGTCGACAACAACAACAACAACAATAACAACAACAAAAACGAAAATTTCCCGCGACCTCACGAGACGTTCGCCGGCAATTTCTCTTTTCGACTAATTATTCCATGAAATCAAAAATTCAAGCTCCCGGGCGAATCTGCATTTTTAAGTGCCCTCGCGGAACGCGCGCATTATGCATGTGCATTTATACAAGTCAAATGAAAGTGAGACGCTGCGAAAAAAGAAAAAAAGAAAGTTTAATGAACACATTCAGCGGCGTGTTAATTTTTACCCTGCGTTCGCGGGAATTCCGTGTCGTGGGCTTGAAAAGGATATTTAATTACGACTCTTTCTTGCTTTTTCGCAGCCTTTGGAAAGAAAAAGCGAGTTTTGGCGATGAAAATTGTGGTACGTGTTGAAGTGTCTCGTGAAAGGAACGTTCAGATTTCTTTAGATAACTGCACAAGGCTTTGAGGAGAAACGTTTCTCGTTTTCTGAGGTTTTTTGAAGCTCTTCTTTTAAAGGGTATTTTAGTGGTATTCAGGGATTGACGGTAAAATAAATTAGAGAACCCAAATGATAGTTACGAAGAACTAAATTGAAATAATTATTTATATGCATCATTTAAGGGACTTATTATGTTTTTAAAACTGGTCAAATTAACCAAAAACTTGCCTGAATGAAAATAAAATCTTGCAATTAGAAAAAACTCAAACATATGCACCACATTCCTTTTATCAAGTTCAAACACTTCAATTGCATGTTCTACTAACACCCCAGCGTCACAATGACCCCATTTGGCTTTATGATGTTCCTACCTTTCATTAAAATTTGCATGAAAATTCAATGTAAAACAGAAGAAATTACAATAATAATCACTTCTTTCTACACTATACATAGTACACGAACAAGCTTCATTAAATTTCGTTGATGGGCATCGTTTCAGCAAAGTTCGCCCAACTTGAGTTAAGTAACTTCCAAGCTGTTAATTACATTTGTCTGTGTCACATGTGCACTTGTAAGTTGTGATTTCATTGTCTTCCTTCAATCACGTGAAAGACAGTTTCACCGATTCAATCGAAAATGAGATTTCTCATGAAGATCTCGCGATATGGGAAATACACAGCAATAAAAACAAGGTAGTAAAGATCCCAAATAAATTGAATTACACCTTGAACATCACTGATTCCATTAATAAATCACAAACAACTCTATTCAAATCCTTAATAACTTCCTAAATCCATCAACGCCTTCGTGAACACATCCTTGCCCAACGATTTCCATCAAGGAGATAAGGGCAAAGGACATACCGCCCTCAGTGAAAATAATTTTTCGACCCAGTACCGATGTCATCGCTCGGAAACGAGAGTCCCTTAATTAAAGGGGCGACATTATCAGGGAAAATCCGACGTCGAGTCGTGCTTTTAGCGACAATATGTGGGAGGGTCTGGGAGGGTCGAGGAGGGGTTCGGGATGGAGTAAGAAAAGGGGTAAGAGGGTATTGGTCATTAGAAGCTTACATAAATGCACGGGCTGGGGCACCACTGTGTTATGTTTAACTTTAAGGGGATCGCGGGCCGCAGACGCGGCAACACACTCACGCTCGACTGATTAACGCCAAAGTCAGTTAAAGCTCAGCCACCTAAAGTGCACGCACCACTGGATAATCGGTTTCCCCAAAAGGGCTGAAATAGCCCGAGATCGCAGAGCGTTTGTCACAGCTCGAAATTCGGGATATCGTTGGATTATCGCGACGGCGCGGTACAATGTCGTATGATAATGATGATTCATATTGAAATAATCGAGAGACAGTGGCTTGAAATGAATCCTAATGAAACTTGAAATAATGAAAATGTTAAAAATATCATCCAAATGTCTGTTCGCACAAAAATATATCTACTCTCTCAATATCAAATGGTTGAATTACAATTTTTTGAATTGCTACTTAAAATAGAATGTTAATATCATCAATTTTCTTTAAACCACCGATCCACAGCAATGGCAAAATGGGTACACAATCCCCAAAAATTCATGAAAATATTCATCTTACAATTTTTCACTCACAATTTTTTCCAGAAATTAAAAGACAAAGTTTTATTCTACTTGTAAACTATAAAATTGTTTACGAATCTCATAAATTTCGTCAAACTTTAATAAAAAATAAACCAATTCACAAAGAAATAATTAAATCTATTCCCCTTCTCCTGCACATCAACTTTTCCTTTATGAATTCTCTTCTTTTTTTACTCTCAAAGGCGAATTCATAAACAGTTTGAAGAACCCTTTTTAATTCTTGAGTTGCTCAACTCTTCCCCAATCACTGTTCCCTTGAACTGCGCTTTTCGTCTATTGAATAACTTTTTCGCAGCGTATTATTCGAAGCTTTTGATTGGAATGGTGTTTGGCTTGGAAATTTGAACTCGTGCCAGTACAAACGATTTAATTTGGGGGTCGGGGTTTTCGTTACAGGTTTTGATTGACAGTTTTCATGATTTGTAGCTGATGTTTAGGTTGCGGTCTCTGTTCAAGCAGGGTGGTTACGAATAGTATCATTTTGAATTCGACACATGGCGAGTTATTTATAACCGTGTCGTATACATCGAGTTTTCAGATTTCGGAATGCAAAGTGACATGGTTTGAAAATATGCTTTAGCTCAAACTGTTGGAATCTGACGAGAAATTTGTACTATTTCTGAACAGAGTTTAAAAAATTTTTTTTGCATAAAGCAAACAGAATAATTTAAAACCTAAAATTTGTTATACAATTCGCGACTTACAGTTTTGTTCACTTGAAAATTGTTCCAGGGAAGAAATTTTATCCAAGCACCATCTGAAACGACAAAAAGGTTTACATTTAAGAAGTTTGCATAGTATGATCATTGCTGCAGATTTTATTTATTATTCATCCAATAACTAAATAATTATTTCCTAAAAGAATTTAAAATTGCAACTTGCGCTTTTCCCTACTTTTGATTGTACCAGAATTTGGTGACCTAGCTTAAACGTACTATATTTATAATAACTAAATTTCAGTAAATGAACTTGTTCTCTTTAAATCAATCGATTTGTATGATTTGATAAAGAAGTTTCGAAGTTAATAACCGAATGCAAAGCAGCAAGTTAAGCATGTTGTGTGACGGTGACTTGATTATCATAAGTTCAGTATGTTACGTGTTAAATTAGCATAAACATAAAATTTGCATTAGTCGATGTATATTTCGTTGCATTTCTATTATTCGCCATATGTTTACGCATACATGTATTCCGAACGAATTTTTGTCGAGATTCGAAGCTGTAGTTATTTGCATAAAAAAAAAATACAACTTTCTTGTATTCATCTTTTCCGAAATTTTTAGTATAGATTTCCGGTTTTTAAACCTATATCTACTGATTCTCAGTGGCGCTATTTTAACTGTACGAATCAATGAAATACCACTATTTCGCGTTTAAAAGGCACATTCATATAGTTAAATAATAAATATTCAAGAAGCTTCCATCTAGAACAAGCGAAATCTCGCTGATTCAAATTTAGAGGGTTCACATTTAATCGAGGCTTTCCCCTATTCTCGGCGTCAATGATCCATGGGCGATAAAAATCGCGTGCATCGGTACGTACGTAGGCCGCGACGTGGTCATTCCCGTGCTGGCCCTTGGCATTGTCCGGCTCTATACTTCATAGTTCGCATGCAAGTTTAATCTTCTGGAAGTAACGCGAACGCGCAACATTGCAGGCCGAGGCTCAGCGTTGCTGAATAATGCATTTATGTAATCGCGGAAATGCGCTGGCGCAAATCTCTCGCGAGGATCCAAGCCGGAACGCTCCCGGGGCCTTGTGGCTTTCGCGTCCATGCAAATTATCGCACCTGTTCGAGGAAAGGTCCACGGGCCCGGCCGAGATCCGATCGGGCTTTTCACGTGAAGCTTTGGTCAAGGTCGAGTCAAAGCTCTCTCACTCTGGAGAAATTAATGCCCCGCGTAAATAGCGTTAACAAATATTTGAATGGGGTGTGAAACACTTGCTAATGACGGGTTTTTCATCGAGTTTATCAGGATTTTACTGGAGAAGTTGTGTTAGTGTTATTAGATGGAGGAGACAATATTTTTGGGGGTCTATATTTGCTTACTAGAAGGAGGTGAAGGTATGGAAAAAAAAGAAAAACATCGAGGGAGCAAGATATAAATTATGAAGGTTTATACTTTGCCCTTCCATTTTTTGGTTTTGTACACGGAGAAAAACTTTTTGTAAATTTTATCGAAACGGCGGTAGAATTTACCAAACTTTTGGCGAAGTGGTGATAATTTCCAACATTAGTACTTTTT
>JAPYZL010174991.1:0-35106 GCA_030522825.1 Platygaster orseoliae
GAAATATTCATAAATCCCGGATCACAGGGAAGAAACTTGCCTGATCCGTGATTAATGAATGTTTCCCAGGGTTTTTGTTAATATTTCCTGCTGATTTCCTAGTACCCCAAAAAGAGGCTTTTGTTCCCGCATTCCATAGAAATAAAGTGGCCCTTTTTACGGATGCGTGGGAAAAAAAGTTTTATTGATTGAATCAATAGATTCATATTTTTAAGAAAACAATTTTTTTTTATATCCTAGAATTTTATTACTCTTTGTATACCTATCTTTAGAATTTGTATAATTTGAAAGATTTTATAAAATTTTAACGAATTTCTTTTTAGATATCCAGAATTCAATGTTATTGTGCATGTTTTTTACAATTTGAATTTTCAAAATTTATTATCTTTTTTTTCCATTCTTTTTTGAAATAATACTGAACTATATTTAAATTCAAGTACGAATTCGAAATAACATACTTCACCAAATAACGATTTTCCTAATTTTCAAAGTACAAAAAAACTCTTTACTTTAACACCAGCTGAAAGCAAACATTTTCTCCTATGAAAGAAAATTGCTCTACACAAAGAAAATCAGAAACGAACGAGATATATAACCCATCGAATACGTAAAAACGCTGGTAAAGATAACGAAATCGCGTTCTGTTTTCAAGTCATCGCAGCATCGATTCAAGGAGCCTAGCGTCCAGCCAGGAGTCACGAAAAACTGTGTTTTTTGCCGGATTAGAAGGCGTGTTTTCCAATGAGGAAAAAGTCTTCGTGCTTTAAGTTCGGGAGCACTGACGGGGCATCATTTTTCAACGGCGCTCTACGTCGAGACCCGAGAGAAACGTCGACCCTGTCAACGACGTCAGACGTCAGTGAACGGCCCGTTTATTCTTGTAATGCCTTTTTCTTCGTGCCCTGCCGCGACCTTTTTCCCCCTGCAGCGAGCATTACTCATGCAAGTAGTGCCGCTGTATCGTGTTTAGAAAAACTGATACAAATCGAACTCGCGAGACTCAGCGTCGGCTGAGTAGATGCAACGGTAGGGTATGCAGCATAAGTGGCTAATGCAATGAAAGTAGATGCAAAGAAAGTGAATGCAATGGAAGTCAATTCAATGGAAGTGGATGCAACAGAAGTGGCAACTAATGTAACTAATGCAACTAAAGTAGATGGAACGGTAGGGTATGCAACATAAGTGGCTAATGCAATGAAAGTAGATGCAACGAAAGTGAATGCAACGGAAGTCAATTCAATGGAAGTGGATGCAACAGAAGTGGCAACTAATGTAACTAATGCAACTAAAGTAGATGCAATGAAATTCAATGCAACAGAAGTGGCTAATGCAACTAAAGCAGATGCAATGAATTTCAATACAACATAAGTGGCTAATGCAATGGAAGTTAATTTAATGGAAGTGGATGCAACAGAATTGGCAACTAATGTAACTAATGCAACTAAAGTAGATGTAATGAAATTCAATGCAACAGAAGTAATTAATGCAACTAAAGTAGATGCAACGGTAGGGTATGCAACATAAGTGGCTAATACAATGAAAGTAGATGCAACGAAAGTGAATGCAACGGAAGTCAATTCAATGGAAGTGGATGCAACAGAAGTGGCAACTAATGTAACTAGTGCAACTAAAGTAGATGCAATGAAATTCAATGCAACACAAGTGGCTAATGCAACTAAAGTAGATGCAATAGAAATGGCTAAAGCAACTAAAGTAGATGCAACAAAAGTATGGATGCAATGTAAGTGGATGCAACAGAAGTGTTTATAATGCCTCTTCTACTCCATGATTGAAACGACAATTGTTCAACATGAAACTTAGTTCTATTCATTGGCCGACGTAGTTTTACACATACATTCACGGACTTTCTGTGCCATCGTCTAATTTTTTTCTCTCACAACATAAGAGCGTTGGTAGCGGCATTCCCGTACATGCAAGGGCTCTGGGACTCCCCGTGGCCAGAAGACAAATGAGCCTGAGGTGAGAACTTGCCCGATAAATACTAAAGGCGACACAGTGTTTGACCAGAGAGCATAGCGCTTTGCAAGAAATACTGCGGACACGCTCCTCTCTCGCCTCTCATCCCTTTCCTCGGCTCAGGAGGAGCCCGGGCCGGACGTCGGCGAACCCTTCGGACGCACGAGACTCATTTACCCTCTTTTCTCGTTCTCCCTCACTCGCGATCCCTTTCTTCTGAACCAAACCGTATCCACTTACCGCATTAATTTCGCGTATTTCAGCGAATGAGCAAAGGCACCGGTCTCAGAAAAGTCGGCGGTGTTACGCAAACATGCACGCCCAAATTTATGGCCTAGGTGGTGAAAATTTGATGCCCCCCGGGGCTTATTGCGTTGCCGGCGACTTGGAGTTCGCAATGGAATAAGTCATTTATGTTGAGAAATCGCTACGAGTTTCTGCGAAATTTCCATAAAATTTTTAATTGTGTTCTCTGAACCTGTCACTGGGAATATTTTGTTCAACAAAATTGGAAGGTCTTAAAAATTTAATTCTATATAAAATATTGTAGAGTTATTCTCTGAAGCCGAAACACATGAGTTTGTTTCAAAAAGAACTGAAATTCAGGTTAATAGTAGGTCGAACCATCTCAAATAGTTCAGGTGATTCAGGTTAGCTCTTTCTTTGGTGTAAAAAATTTTTAAATATAATTTCAGTAATTTCGTAGACAGTTATTTTAAAAATATCAAATGAAAATAACAAATGTGTCTTTATTTTCACTCTCAGGTGAGAAAATTTTTACTTCATCCTGAGTACGCAATTTTTTCTAGATAGTAAAAATGAAATGAAAACTGAAAAGAACTACCTTCGATACTAAAATGCTCGTAAACTGGTTTTATGAATAATGCGATAAAATTTAATAATGATACGATTGACGCTAAAAAAACTTGCAGTGGTCATAAGTATCACAAGAGCTCAGTTGAACAGGAGTATATTTTTAATAAACGAAATGTTCTACCGAAAGAAAATTGCATCTGGACGTTATTAATGACACGCTCTTGCCATTTGATTATGTACGTAGCTTGTATAGTAGAAGAAGCCGACAAAGGTCTGATTAATCTGCTGATTAAAGCAATCCTCTGACACTGTAGTGCTACCACGCACGTCAATTAATTTTTTTATGGAAACATTTATCAGGTTCGCCACGTAAAAATTCGTTATAATACTTTTTGCACTAGGACAAAAAACAGAATCGTCTTGTATTCTTCCTGGACGAATCTCATTTCCACGATTTTTTTCTCGTTTCGTTGTAATGTAGCTTTTTTTTATCTTCATACAATTTCCATTAAAAAACTTTATGAGAGTTTTAATATACTTGAATATTTTATATGTCGACTCCATTGTAATTGTTAATTACTTGTTTTATGTTACAGTTCCCAGAGCAAGACTCTCATCAAATGGTTATGTTTGTATCAAAAATTGAAGCAATTAAATCAATCGTCTCCATAGCATTGTATATTGTTAAATTAAATTTGTTTGAGTTTTCAGTCATTCAATTTTCGCTCTAATTAAACATTTTTTTGCTTATTTTCATAGATATTTTTTTCGGGATTTGAAAATTTTTGATTTCCCACTGTCTGGTTACGAGAATACAATTATTTAATTATTCGAAGTTTGTGTTTGTAAAACTATAGATTTTTTGTGATCCAGAGTCGTAGATTTTTCATACACGTATTTATATTAGAGTTCAATTGGATTTCTTTAACTCGAAAGTCACTGAAGAGAGGATTACCATTCATAATATTTTTCTTATTTCGAATGTTTTTTCAGTATTTCTACAGCTTCAAAAGCTCTTTTATATCATTTAGCTTTCTGTAGTTCAATGCTCTAGGTAGAAAGCGAAGTACTACATATTTTATTATTTTTACAGTAGGTAGTTTAAGGCAATTATAACTATACAGATTTTTATTGATTTTATTTTTATCGGTTACTTAATGAACCTCTAGAATTTATTGCTATAGTATTGATAATTTTAACGATTCAGGCTATTTTAATAGATTTTCTAAGTAGCAGTATCTTTGTCATTGATTTTCAGTATTTCTTTTTTTTCACTTTTTTCAAGTACTACTACTATAGTTTCAGAAATTTGATTTTTTTTCTAGTTTTCTACATAGTTTGCTCGAACTATATATTCGAGGATTCAAAGTTTTAGAAGTTTGTAAGAAAATGATTTTTATTAGTTCTTGTTTTTCAAAAGATTTCCTGTATTTTTCTTTTTATTCATAAAATTTTTTAGGAATTTTTAGTTTATTGTTCAATTTCTAGTATTCCTATGCAATTTGATGCTCTAGTATTCAAAGTGTTACATATTGTGGATATTTCTTTGAATTTAAAAAGAAAACGCTCCTTATTTAGAATTATATCACTTCTTGTATTTAATTTATTGTATTCACAAAATTTTCGTGTGTTCGTATGAATTTCTATATAATTTTTTAGATTTCCGACATTTTCGCAAATTTAGATGTTTCTATATGAATCCTTGAATTCAAACATTTTTCCAAATTTTCGTTTTTTCTTTTATCCTAGCCAAACATTCATTAGTTCAATCTCGTTTTAAAAATCAATTTTCTGTAACCGGAATAATTTTCATTTTTGAATTCGTAAAATCAAGAATTCTAAACATTCAACTTTGAGAACTTAGGTGAAGCAATTTGATATACAGGGTGTACCAAAATCCCCGTACCAAAAAGAAATCAAATATTCCTTTTTGAATTGCAAGTCGAAAAGTCCTTTGCCATTTTTCGAAATTCGCAAAAATGACGGAGTTATTCAAGTTTGACATTTAAACAATAAATACACTTTTTCGACAAGTGGGAATAAAAACCACGGACTAAACTTTACCAAAATCTTCTTCATATTTTTCCGAGTTGAAAAGTCCTTTGCCACTGTTCACATAACTCAAAACCAAAAAAGTTATTCAAGTTTGAAATCTGAGAAATCTGACTGGTTAAAACTTCCAACTCGAATATCTTTTTTGATTTTAAGTTTTGTAAAAAGTGGCAAAGGACTTTTCGACTTGAAATTAAAAAAGGAATATTTGATTTTGTTTTGGTACGGGGAGTTTGGTCCACCTTGTATACTTTAAATTGAAGTGAGCTAATTTCAAATAATTCCAACATATCACATATGTCATTATTTTCGTTTCAATGTATTTTACATTTTTCTAATTCGTTTTTTATTCATTCATAATTATAATGTTTTCTAATTTTACATTAAATAAAAATAAACTTCATCCACATTTCGTGAAGTCTTTAAACCTCCCAAACTTCCGTGAACCCTAGCACCTACGAATTTTAAATACATAAATATAATAATATAATTATATTCCTTAACACTTCATTTTTATTAGTCGTAATTTTTATGATTTCTTGGTCCCTTGGGGCCAAATGAATGTATAACTTATTTTTTTGCTTTTGGTTCTCAAGCTTTCCGCCTTTGGACACTCGTCAGGAAAATAATTCTCTTATGACACATTTATATTTTTCTTATGTAAAAAGGGGTTGGTTTATTTTATCAGAAAAAATTTTATTTATAATAATAATAATACAATGTTAAGTATTATGATAAATTGTGATTATTTTTAATGTAACTCTCACATTTGCGGGTAGTTTGGGAATGAAATTATTCTAATAAAATAAACCAACCTCATTTTACATAAAAAAAATGCGTTAAAAGGAAATCATTTTCCTGATGAAGGCTAAAAATTTGAAAGCAAGAAACAAAAAATGAATCTCCTATAGTTTCGGTTCCAAAGGATCGAAAGTAATCATAAAAATTATGAAATGTAATAATATTCAACGTGATTCAACTACAATTCTCTATCCCAACAGCAATCTCAAACTTATTCTCAATGTGACGCGTACAAAGACTTTCACCTTATGTAAACAGCACCGTAAACCTCCCGACCCTAGGAAAATAAAAGAATGACGAAAAGCCCGTCCCGAGCGTCTTTTTCGCGGAGCAACACTCGGAGTCCGCCCCGACCCCGGGCGCAACTCCCCGAGGATTGATCGAATGTCCAATTCCAGAATCGCTATTCGGCTTCACCTCATCCTCGCGGCCGTTTTCGTATCTCAGCGCTTGCCGTTTCCCGAGAGAGCGCCGTAAGGTTTACCAAAGTGGAGCTTATCGTGCCCTCCTCGCCTAATAGAATAGGTATATCTGCGCCCGCTTGAGCCCGTCGTTCGCGGCATTCGAATTGCAAATACCAAAATGTTTGCATGTTGTTGTCACCGCATCTCGGCTTGCCCGGAGGGGTAGCATTCTTACGGCTTTTTACGAACGGAGAAAAAGAGCGCGGAGGCGAAGGGCCAAGGAATAAGGGGAAGGGGGAGAGGGGGAGAGTCAATGGGGGGGGGAGAGGACTCCCGGAGAGGAAATGGAGAGGAACACCGACTCTCGAGTCTCAGATAAAGAGGAATAAAAATAGGCGAGCGAGCGAGAAGATAGGGGGTGAACATTAGCGCCCTCGATATTCCCTGCGCTTTCCTTTTGGCGTGTCTCTTTTTTGCGCGTGACGGACAGCGGCGAAAGAAGGTGTATTCTGACAGGAAAAGAACGGGGATCCTTGAAATCGTCAAAAATCACCAGATTGTGCGGAGGAAATGGTAGATCACAGTAAAAAAAACTTCCCATAGTTTATGGAAAGTTTTTATTCTATACATGAATCGCAAATTTTCTGTACTTTGTTTTGTAATTCCCATACGTATATAGAATTTTTCTCGTTCATGTAAAAAATTCTTCGGATAGTTTAAAAAAAGATACTTAGTTGCATAAGAAATTTTTCATATTATTGAAATTTCCATACATCATGGAAAACATCCATACACGAGTATGGAAAAATTATGATTATTTTTTATATTGTATAGTTATAGTAGATATGGTATTAATCGTACACGAGTTTTAAGCACTGTATTTATTATGGACATTTTTAAAAAGATTCATTACTGTATAATTTTTATGATTTTTCAGTCCTTTGCAGCTAAAAAATTGAAATTGTTTATTTTTCTTACATAGAATGGAGTTGATTTATTTAATTACAAAAACTTTATTTTCAAACTACGCGCAAATGTAAGAGTTACGTTAAAGGTAAACAGAATTAACGATGGCACTTCACATATTATTATCATTAAAAGTTTTTTCGAAGAAAATCAAGCAACCTCATTTTCCAAAGAAAATGCGTGATAGTGATATTATTTTCCTGATGAGGGACCAATACAAAAGGCCGAAAGCTTGAAACAAGAAATAAAAATTGAGTTGAAACAATCTATGTATTAAGTTCTGAGAATAATACAAAAAATCTTTTTTAGTTTAAAGGGAAATATTTTTTTTTATGAGAAAATGACTGTCCTATTTTAGCAATATAATGAAAATTTGCTAATATTGACAACAGTGTACCTCTCTTCGACACAAAGGTGCTTTTTGTCGGAAAAGGTCATGCTATTCATCTCAGCTTCGTGAAAGGTATATCGCATGAAAAAGCACCACGTACTTCTTGCGCTACTTTATCTAATTTACGTGACCGACGAGATAACGGTAAAAAAATTAAGATTCTTTCCTTTTGGCGAACAAGATTAAGTACTAATGAAACAAGATTTAGTACTTGTTTCACTTATCAAATGTTTATTCATTTAACTATAGTCAAGTGCACTTGAAATATGAATTTAAAAATACACATTTCATTGTTTTCCAGGAACCAAAAAATCACTTTATTAAAAAAATAGGGGTTAGAGTATTTTAAATCTCTGTAATGAAAATATAAAAATACGGAGTGTTAAGTTTATAAATGCAGTAGTTGGTAGATTTTTCATCAGTATTTAATCAATGAAAGTTTGGGGATCCACGAAATTTAGTATTTCATTCTATAATAGACAGGAATTTCGGTAATTAAAGTAAATTATTTGTTCTTGAAAGCTAAGCCCCAATAAGGTATGAAGTTGAAAAAAATCTAATTTATCTAGTATATGATTCGAAGATTTTGATTTCTACATCTTATAGTTATAGAGCTATAAAACACATAATATTTTACTTAAATTCCAGACTATTGTTTACAGGAAAATCGAATTTTAAATGATTGTTACCTAAAACTCTGCAGTTTCAAATAAAAATCCATATAATTTTGAATTAATAATTATTAAAATCTGATATAGACGAAATGATAAAATTGAAAATTCGATGAATAAAAATAACGTGGAAAAAAAATTCCACGAAATCGTCAATTTTGAAATATAAGAAATTTACATTTTAGAGTTCAAAATTCTAGGCTTTTTCACTCTACACATAATCTAGATCTTATCCTGAATTTCAAGCTCACGAATTGAACAATATTTGTTATCCTTTTTGTTGATATATGGCCCAAACTCTCAAATAATTTTTTAAATAAGTCATTTTTTTAATGCATGGCCCGGTTCAAACATTTAAATTTTCAAGTAGAATTACATGAAAGTTAATAAAGTAAAAGATTCTACGTTTTATAGATTTTTTAAAAAATAGTATGTTCATTAACATACATACAATCCGAGGAATTTCTCTATAGATATTAAAAATTCGATCTTAAAAAGATTAAAGATTTGATAGAACTTGAGTTATTTTATAGATTTTTTAAAAATTTTAAGTACAAATTTTCAGTATTTATGAACATACATAAATTTTTTGAAGATTTTCTAGTATTTCAAAAATTATCAGTTTTTTTATGAATTTCATAGATTTGAAGATTTCCAAGATTTCATGCTCTAGAATTCAGAGTTTATTAAATCCTTCTTCAAAACAATATTTAAATAGATTTGAATTTCTCATATGTTCGTCAATTTTCTAGTATTAATATTAATTAACCCATAATCATCAAGTACATGAAGAATAATTCGGCTGACTACTTGACAAAATTATTATTTATTAGAATCCAACGTTTCGTTCTATACTAAGGATCTTCTCAAAGACAGTTTCTAAAAAGCTTAAGAACCAAATAATTTACGATAATAACGAATAAAAACTTTACAAAAATTACCAAAATCCTATTAAGAACTCAATATTACAAAAACTAAATTACTTGAAAATGTTTTTTCCATGTAGGATTTTTATAATTTGTTCAAGATTATATATTCGATATTATTGTAAGTGATATATTATTTTCATTTTTCGTAAATTTTCCTTGACAATATCCCCACTGTAAGACAAAACGTTGAATTCTAATAAAAAATAATTTTGTCTAGTCATCAGATAAATTACTATTCATGTACTTGCTGATTTGATTTAAAAAGGACGAATCCAAATTCTTTTGGATACATTAATATAATAATAAATACCTGTTTCCCTCACTTATCTCATTTGTAAGAACCTAGGTTACACATACATAAAAAGCACCAAAACCGAGGTTCCCGGAATCACCTTAACGACTCGCAATTTTGGGCATCAATATGGCGCCGAGGGAACTTCCGACACCGATGAAACCTGTCGAATGAAGGACGCGGAAGGAGGGCCCCAAGCGGGCCCAAGTGCTGGGCTCGCACCCAATCATCAAAAATGCATTTACAGGGTAATGGGAGTATTTGGCCGTGAGAGGAGCAAGAGTAATCGGCGGGCCCGAAGGTCGGATCGGGAATCTCGATCGTGATCGGCCGAAGAGCGCCGATAATAATCATCCCCCACAATTACCAGGCCCTGGGCGCCCAATCACGAGCTCGTTCGGTCTCACGGACCCCGCGTCCAGCCTCTATACTCTGTTATTAGGACGTATTTTTCGTAATGCGCGATACGGCATATCCGCCTGAGACCGATGGGCCCGCAACGCCCTTAATGGGCCCGTTATACCGGCACCAGATTTGCTGTCTTACAAAAAATTCACTAAGTACGTGACCTGGAACGATAAAAAAGACCAGCTATCTTGACCAAAAGGATTAATCTGCTTTGCCGATTTGTGTCTGAGGCCCCTTTTACCGTTCAAGGTCAAATACGCGTTTCAAGTATTAATGGATTTTTGTAGGAGTGATTTTACGTAAGATTGTGTGTGTTAAATTTCCATCATGTTCATCTTAATTAGTACTATGAATTAGTACTACTCAGATTTAGCTACAAGTTTTCGGATGTAGAATAATAGAATTTTTTTCACAACATAACATTGTTGAAAAAATCTTATTTCAATGATATGGATTCCAAAATCTTTCGATTCAGGGTGAAACCCTAAACTGGTTATATATGTAGATTGAGAAATATAAAAAAGAGAATAGACGATTATATTGCTATCAATTTTTCAGAATGAAATTCTTGCATTTACAATTTAGTGAAGTAGTTCAGTAAAACAATCACTAATTATTCATTTTCAAAACGAAAATTTAAAAAAAATCATCAAAATGTATAAAAATGTTTAACAATATACGAAAAAAAAAAATGAAAATCATTCTTAAAACAAATCTACAGAATACATTTTTTAAAATAACAATAATTTATTTTCAAATTGATAAAAAGTGATTATTTTATCAACTGGAAATTGTTGTCTTCACCATTACATTTAATCACTTTTAAAGGATAGACATTTTAATGAAAACGTGAGTTTATTTAATTATGAATCACAACTTTTTTTGTGAAATTGATTTATTGAGTTCATGATCTTCTTTAAGGGTCCTAATGAGTACCTGATAAGCGTCGAAACATCGATATAATAAAATTGAAAATACGGCTCTAAGAGATTATTTATTGATTTATTTATTCATATTGGTTGGGAAACTTGATCTTGAAAGGAATATATGTTTAATTTTTTTTTATGGAATGACAGAGATAGAGATTCATCGCATCGCTGGACACCCGACATACTGTACGTCAGGTATTCGCGGGCGCGCGAAAATTAACTGGCCGCGTTTCGTCCTCGGCGGCGCTTTCTCACACCTCGTGGAATCGACCTCGTTACGGGCTTTTGATAGACGTCGAGAAAGCGCCTTCGGATTTTATTAGGCCGAGAGAGCGTGGAAATCATTATTGCCGAACTTGAGTGTAATTGGGTCGCGCGAAATGGCAGTCCACGGGTGTACTTTGATGGGAGTTTTCAAGTTTGCTGGATTCATTCAAGTGGAATTTACTTTTTTCAACAAGTGCAAAATAAAAATGAAAACAAAATTCTTTGTCTTCTTTTGATTTATTGGCAACTGAGTTTTATTTCAAGATTTTAAGGAATACATGAATTCTTAAGATAATATTTTTCAGATCTGCTTCCAATAGGAAATAAATTATTGAGAGTTGAAAAATCAATAATTAATGAAAATGGAATTACTATCATTATTTCGTGAATGAGTTTGTTAAAAAAACTAGATTTTTTATGTACTCATAAGCAATAAGTGTGACACTTGAAATTAAGAAATTTGTTCACGTCATTCAAAGTTTTGTACATTTGAAAATTGATATATTAAATTTTGATTCATAGAAATGTGAAATATTTATATAATTGAACTTCAAGTTATTCAATTGAAAAATTCGATTCTAAATTCGTCATATCTAAAGTAAAGTTTAGTTATATTTGATAGTTTGTTATAAATAATTATTAAAATAATTCTAATAGATAAAATGTTGACTTCTAGAAGAAATTGAGTATTTGTTTAAAAAAGTTATTATGGATGTGTCATTAAAATATCATGCAACTGATTGAATTATTTTCAATAAATCTATTTCAAAACTTTTAGTTACCAAAGTTCTCCCAAGTTCCAAAATAATACACACATTTTTAACAACCACTGAAATCAGAAAAATTTATATTTCAATTTTCACTCAGAATATTCTGATGTCCATGAATATTTTCATCACGTTCAATCAAAGATCTCATTCCTCCATTTTCAAAATCTTGGCAACAGGCACACCTTTTGCATTAGAGCATGCAACGAAACCACCAACGGGTAATTTTCTTAATGCGATTTTTTTCTACTCGAGATTTCGTAGAAATCCCATCATAAATGACAAAAATCTGAGAACATAACCATTTTGAATGCTCGTTTTCTCGTTCTAAGAATGCTAGCAGCGTTGCTGGAGCCGTATAATTAATTTCAATTATAAAAATATCATTGTCCTTTATGGCACTGGCAGGTGCTCCGCGGTCAGGGGTTAGTTTTTGTTGCAAGTGTGCTCGACCCACGTTCTGTGGAATGGCCAAAAGCTCCCTCAAAAATAAAGGATACACTAAATTGCTAAGACAACGCATTACAAATGTTCTTTCTCTCGAATACCTGAACTTTCTCGTGTATTTTCTCCCGCGATGTTCTAAATACTCAGAAGGAAATATAATTTTATTTTCGCTGAGTACAATAAAAATTGCTGAGTACAATAAAAAACAATGACAAATGATATTTGAAGAATAAATTTTCTGGAAAATGAATTCATAAATACAAACAGTATGAAATAAATTTTTTTTATATAAATAATGATTTTGGTAATTGTGTTAGTGATGATAAAGTTTCGAATTAATGAAATATTGAAAAACTGTGGGATGAGAATGTTTTGTTTAGTTTTGACGTAGTGAAACGTCAAATATTGACTGAACGCAAGCGCCAGTCATCCCCCAAGAAGCGACCAGTATATCAAGATATTAGCAGAGATATACAGTTTTTTCAGATTTGTGCGAATCATGCTCTAACACGGCGATGAGCGACTAGCTCAGCGAAGATTTCAAGAATGGAAGTGATCGTGAAAAATGGGTTTTCCGACGGAATACGAGATTTTACAATTCATTATGAATTTCACAATATCTGTAGGGCCAAGGTTGTTTAACTGGAATTTATTGACATAAATGAAAAAACAGTAGTGTGAAAAAAAGTGAATTATAAAGTGAAATTCACAAAATTCAAATTTTGAACAAAGGATTCAATGCTGCATGAGCAGTTTAAAGAGAATATTATCTTTTTCCTGGCTCAGGTGAAGGAATTTCAAGAAATATTTAAAGTGCAATTTTTTTCGAAATTCGGAGTTCTGGAATATTATTAGGAAGTTATTATTACGTATATGACTTTCAACTATTTGTAGAATGAAGCTTATTTTTTCTAAGAAGATTTTTTAGATTTATTTATATTTTGTTGCCGTACATATGTTATATAAAAACTTAATACATTATAATAATATCTCGAATATTGTCGAATAAAAAGTTTTTTTTATCACACAGCGACTGCATAGGGTAAAGAACATATTTAGTTATTCAAACTTAGAATTTGCAAAACATTCAAAACTAAACTTTTGAAAAATTCTCAAATCTTTAGAAACTTGCAAATAACAAATTAACTTAGATTTTCTTTACTGATTTCTTAATCATTTAGTACATTCTTGCAAGGAAAAATATCCTTACCTAAATGTAAATTTTCCAATAAAATATAAAATAGAATAAAACAAGATGAGCAAATTTCAATAAAAAAAATCATAAAAAAAACATTATAAATTTTTGATTACGTGGATGTATAAGGGAAATTTCAGTAGCCAGATTTGACCATTCAGATTCTAAAAATCTTACAATATTCTTTTTACATTTTGAATTCAAATTTATTTTAATAATAAAATAGTTGAATTTCACAGTCTTATGCGAAAGTTTCATTGAAAACTTATGTTTTTTACAAAAGTCTTCATATTTACAAAATATTTCGTTAGTTAAACATACAGATATATTCAAGTTCAAGCTGCTTATTATTTAAACAATTTAAGTATTTTGAATTTCACTCATAACAATACTTTTAAGATATTTGATAGAAAGGACGTTAATATTTTAGATCTGTGAATCAGACAATAAAAAATTTCATAACCACTTATTTTGAAAACCGTATTTTAAAAATCGCAACGTTTAAAGTCAAAGTCATTAATATACGAAAAATATAAAAAATCAGCAAATGCATTTAAAAAAGTTCCCTTATGAATGACTTTAAATAAAATAAAATTTTTGAAAACTTAAGATACTTTTTCTTGTGGTATATAAACATTTTTCTAAAAAATTGTTATTTTACACAAAAGTCGACATATTTGGACTCTATTTCGTAAGTTATACATACAGCTATTTTAAAGTTGAAGACTACTACATGAATTACATGATTCAAATATTTTGAATAACATACATAAATATACCCTCTAGTCATTTATTAACAAAATTATATAAGTACCTATCAATGATCTGTTAATCAGAAAAAAATGAAACTCAGAATCGCCAATTTTTCAACCGACATTGCAAAATTTCAAGGTTTAAAGAGAAAGTCCATAATATACAAAAAATTTAAAAAATCAGTAAACGCATTTTCAAAACTTCCACTGTTAAAAACTTTGAATAGAAAGTAAAATGTGGAAACTCAAAAAACTCTCTCGTAGGGTATGAAAATTTTGTGAAGAACTTTTGTTTTTGAAAAAAGTATTCATATTTGGACAATATTTCATTAATTGTAGATAAAAATATATTGAAAGTAAACCACTACATTTATAATGCGATTCAAGTATTTTCAATTCCGTTCACAATTATACTCTCTACTTATTTATTAGTAAAATGAAAATATCATAATCCATGAATCAAAAAATAAAAAAAACTTCAAATCATCAACCGCATTTCAAGAATTGCAAGGTTGAAATTCAAATTCATGATTTTACAAAAAATATTGAAAATCAGCAAACGCTTTTTAAAATCTCAAAAAACCCTATTTTATTATACACAAAACATTCGATGTATCACCCACAAATAACAAAAAATAAAAATAAAATAATGCAATTAAATGACGATGCGATTCCGCGCAGAAATTCGATTTCTACCACCGCGAATTTTCCAGCTTCCTCCCATACATTAGCTTAATGAATTAGAAAATGTGGCGACATTTAAGGGTAGACTGAACTTCAATTAAGTTTAAGAATCAGATGACATATTTAATTTCCTCAAGATAATGAGAGGGAATCCCAGAAACCAGGGCCAAAGATATGACCGAGAGAGCCGGAAGACGATGCTCGGCTTTCTTGGGAGGGTTCAAACTTATCGCGAGCACAAAGCCGAGAAGCATTATAAACCTTTAACAAATTACGAAAGCGTCTAAAAGTCACTTTTTTGCCATCAGCTTTTCCCCGGAAACCCAATTTCGGGAAAAACTATCGCGCCAATTGTTGAGTGATGGACGTGAAAAATGAAAGTTTTCGGGGGATAATTTCCGACGTGTTTGAGCGGAAGGCAAAACGGAAGTCTCGGTTTTCGCCTGGCAATGTTCTTTCAATCTTGCTTTCGGGCGCCACACAAAAGGTGCTTTAATTGCGATTCTTTTATGAATTGATTGGAGTTTACCCACGAAACCGGTAGCTCGAATTCGCGCCCACAATACCGTACATCGTACAAGTCCATCAAATTAATTGTTCATTATGTTCGATACAAAGCACTATATTTTCTCGTAGTTTGCGAAAATGTGAGGGAAAAAGGCCACGTTTTTCTTTGTGCTGAGAAAAGAAGGAGGATTATTTCGGATCTGGATTTTAAGATGTATTTTTTATGGAAATGGAAAGAAGGCAGTTGAGAAGATTTTTTAGAGTATTTTTGCATCGACCGAGCGAGGGGGGTTTAATTTTCTTTCCGCAAGTTAGTTACGGCCGAGCTCAGTTTAAATCCGCTGAATGGTTCGGCGTTTTTCCCAGCGCGTGGTTTTTCCGGAAATTTACTACGCTAGAGGTTCAGCGTGCAATGAAAATTCAGTGACTCGATGACTGGAAGTGATTATATTGATTCTGTATGAACAATTTTATTTTTTCGATAAATAAGAGATGAGAAATGATGACTCAGAGCCAGTTCTTTGACGTATTTAGTCAAATGATGTATCAATGATGATGTATCATATTTTCTCAAAATTATGCGCACATAAAGAACATCAGCGAAAATCTCAAAAAACATTAAAATATAGTAATTTTTCCTTCCTTCTAATAATCTCTTAAAAATCATCAAATCAATCAAATTATTTTATAGTTTTTAGAACCAATTTTGAGAGGCATAATTTTTAGCCCACACAGTTCGATTGTATTTAGTTGGTTTCGGTCAGGGATTTTTGGTTTTTCTGATTTATACCCCAGCAGTTATTTTTGGGCTGGATTCGGTCACATTTTTCACGCGTTTCCGTATTGTAAGGGATCCTTTGGTCCTTAGGGACTGTGGGCGAGCGAGACCGTCTCCGGGAACAAATCTACCCCACTCGAGATAGCGCGTTTTCCCGGCCGACACTTGGCGCAAATTGCCCTAGTAAGTGTACTGCATTAATCTTTGGTTTGGTCCAGCCACCGCGTGTGTTGCGGCCGCGTTTCTCCTAGACGACACGCCGCATCCTTTAGACACTTTACACGCGTGAACCCAATTGTCCTTTCGTTAGATTTTACCTTTTTCCTTTTTATATAACGAGCGCGAGTTTTTCGAGGGCCGATATTTAGGGAATTCAAATGTTTTCAAGAGGATTTCAGAGAAATTTACTGGTAAGTTATATTGAAATATTTGGGGAAATTTCGAAACAAAATGACAATCCATAACGTTTTTCTATTTTTATTATATTCTATTTTTATTAATTTGTTGATGGTTTCGATATAAAAAATTAGATGTATATCTCGGCGCGAAACGTCATACTTTAGCACCTAGATGTACAAATAACTATTTAATTTTTGAGGCTCCAAAGATTCGAGAAATAAAAATTATGAAAACTGGAACCTCATCCGATTTCTATATTTTTGTTATATTTTGAATGAAAATTGCAAAGTATGCAAAATGACTTGAACTATTCTTTCGGAAACCCGCAAACCACATATCCCAACGCTGCACTATTTCTTAGGCTTTGTCGCGCTTCAAGATGCCGGCAAATTAAATATGCATAATTAAAGAGCAGTGACTCTGTTTGTGTCTTCGTCTGGAATAGCGAATGGTTTTCCGTGGCTGGTTTAGAGGAGGCATAAGGTAACCAGTAGGTACCAACATCTGGCTGCTATGAAGTATAAAGAGGCCAGCGATATCATCCACAGTGAATGCTTAATTAAAACCTCAGACTCCGCTCCCGTTCCCCCAGTCGCGGCATCCGCAAGAAACGCTTCTGTTCGCCGAAAGCTCTCCTCCGCGTATCTATGCATTCCTCCCTTTTCTTTCTTTCTGCTTTCGCCTTTCGCGCGGATCATCCCCAACGCTCATTGTTACAAACTGACGAGGCAGGAAATTTCCGCGTGCCGATGATGCTCGCTGCGTGGCTGCGGTTTTTTTGTATCGAGGACGATGCAAAAAGCGATGGAAAAATGTTTACTTCGGGAAAACCTCGGGCTGGGTGACAGGAAAGTTTGGGAATTCGAAGAGTTGCCATGGAATTTGTCATTATACTCTACGTTTTCAGAAATGTCCGAAAAATATTATTTTCTAAAAGGTGAACACTACGTTGAAAAAATTTAATTAGAATTTCTTTAATTCTCTAAGTCAAAAAAATTACATCAGAAGAAAATTTTTAAAGTTGGAAGTGTATGTTTTTCTGACTTTCGGCTGCCATCTACAGTTCTCGGAAATTTTTACTGAGTACAGTCAAAATACAGAAAATTGAATTATATTTTTGAAACTGATGATATTTAAGAAAACTCTCTATACTAACTACCAATCAAAATGTCTCTTGAAAAAATACAAATAATTATAAATTCTTGGAAATAATATTGTCAATGATCCAAAATCAATTATGTCAGTCAGTACCTTTTTGAAATGCAAAATTCAAAGATTAATAAATAATTAAAAGGAACACATAAATCATACTCATGAATAAATTCAAGAATTTTTTGCAGAATTGATGAAAATTTTTTTAAGGACATGTCTTACACATATAATGAAATTTTTTATTACTAGTGAGTATTGAGAAATTATATATTATATAAAAAATAATATCATAATTTCTATAAACATTTAGAGATTATCATAAGTTTTAGAATCATGCTATAAATATTTTCACTTTAAGCGGACATGAATAAAATTTTACAGGTATGTGATATTTATAACAATAATATCTATTTTATTGTTATACCAATAAAAAATATATATATACGATGTTTGTACCAATAATTAGAAAAAAACAAAAAAGATCTCAGTGACTTAAAATCGTAAGAATACACTTCCATTTTATTGAATACATATATGAAAAATGTTTGATTCTGTACTTTGAAATTTTAATAACTTTGAAACTCCGAAATTCATAAAACTAAAAAATCTTATAACTTCAACCAGATCGTCAAAGATAAGCAATCATTAAATCCTCCAAAAAAATATTTTTGAGTATTTCAGGAATTTCTAAAATTTCTGTATTTAAAAATATTCAAACAATTCTGTATTATTTTTCGGTATTTTTACAGATTTATTGTATTTCTATGATTCCCTATAAAGATTTTTGAAAATCAATGCAAAAGTATAGAAATTTACATCGATCTCGAGTTTCTATAATTTTCATATATTTATAATTTATTCGTAGATTACTATATAAATTTATAGAATTCGATGCTCTAGAATTTTATAAATTTTCAATAGATTTTCAGTATTTTTAAAGTTGTCTGGAAAAATCAGATCTGTGTAGATTTTGAATATATTATAGATTTTTTACATTTCTGTTCCATTTAGAGTGTTTATAAGATTTTGTTGTGTTTTATAGTATTTTTTCAGATTTCTTGTATTTCCATAGATTTTAGTATACGTTTTTTTAAAATTCTATGGTCTAGATTCCAGGTTTTTTAGGCCTTATGTATTTGTTCAGATTTTTCAGAAAACAGTCCTCTCATAGAATTCTGATACTTTTAGAATTTGTTCAGTTGTTTATTGTTCGTTGTACTTTTTGTTAGTTTTAGGAATTTCTGTCTAAATTTCTAGAATTCGAAGCTCCAGTATTCGAAGTTTCTTAGATTTACAACATTTTTTAAATTATATTTTTTTCTTCAATCTCTGGGTAAAAACAGTTTTTAAATTTTTTTTCTACCTTATTCTAGTCTCACATTTATAATTATAACTCTTCTTTAACCAAGACTGCTGTTATTTTAGAGTTAGTGCAATGAAAAATCCAAAAAAAACTTTCACAAGAAAATACCATTTCTCTTTTTTTCTAGATTTCAGTAAGTACATTTTTGATCATTTTCACCTATTTTCATCCTTTTATTCTTATTTTTATTTGATACCTCATTTTTAAACATCATCATTATGAAGTCAACATATAATTTTTTTAATGTTCATATTTTCTTTGGTTCTTGAGTTAATCATTCCTATTTTTTATTTGTGCAAGAATTAATAATTAATTGTACCCTAATTTCAGGAGGAGTTTGAACCCTTGAAACCTTTCTCTACCTACGCGTCTGGCGCCATGGAAAATTTTATACTGAAAAACCCAAACTTCGTTCAAAAATAAACCATCCTCCGTCGCCATTTTTACGAGAAGGGTTTGCCTGTCAATCACTGGATCGCGCGGGACGATCTCCTGCTTAGTTGCGAAGGATCCAACCCTCGTTTCCTGAACTCAATTCCCTATTCAAGTCTTGGGTCTTTTTTTCTCAGGCCGCAGACGACGGCGATTGGCATTTTCGGTAAAAGCAAACTCGTTAAAAGCTCAAATGAACGTTGCTTTCACCCTTGCGCATATCTCGACCCGAGCATTTTTCCACATTTCGCCTTTTTAATCGTTCCGCGTTCTCAATTTCACTCTTTTATGATGCCGAACCTCTTCCAAGTACATGTCTTTATGCCGACAAAGCAACGCTGGGAATTTCATGTATGCTCTCAATTATCGATGCATGAACCGAATTGTGACATGGATTTTTTTAAGATTCAAAGATTTTTCGGCCTGTTTCAGTTTTTAAATCAAATTGCAAGGAATTTTTCACGCTTGAGATATCACAACAATTTTGCAGATTTATTTTTTCAATCCAATTTTTTTCTTTAATCATGATAGACTTGATATGTTAGTAGATTTTGACAATTGTGACATGTCTTCATAAAATTCGTAAAGTAATGGAAAAAATTAACTATTTTTCAAATTTTTAATAAATATACACTGCGAACATCTCGTTTCCTAGAATATATTTTAAAAAATTCATGTTTTGTTCATAATCTAACTTTTACAATTCACTGACAGAAGACCCAACAATCGACACCGTAACTTTATGAATATTTTCCACTAGTTTATTTAGAATAATCAAAAGTATCTATAAAATTTCCGTATCGTTTGTTCACTTCTTACATTTAAAAAACATACTCTTTAAAATTTGTGGCGTATTTGTCTCGTTGTGTTTGAATAGGAAACCGTTCTTCTAGCACGAAGCTTGCAATTTTCTTCTAGGTTTTATATATACATCCCCTTGCAGGCGGGGATATCAATATATATGCAAACTTCAACGTAACGATCTATCGGTATGCAAATATACAGGGTGAGATCGTCGGGAAGACGAAAAAGCGAGATCGAGGGAGGCAAGGTAAGTTGTCTCTCGAAAAAAAAGGTTGATCTGTTCACTGAATTCAAGCTCTAATTGCAAAATTGCGGTTAAAATCAATTTCTTTAGAGCTCATCTCATGTATTGCATTATCAACGGAGTTTATAGAGACGAGAAAATATTTTAATAAATGTTGTAAAATTTTTTAATGATTAGGCTGCACTAGATCTTATCGCAAACTCGTATTTTTATCAATTACAAAATTTTCATAGTTAATCTATTCATATTTTTCTTATTGGTTTATTCTTTAAATTATTAAGATTTTTTCATATTCAAATAAATCGATACTACATTATTTTCATATAAACACAAAAAAAATCGTTTCTTACATCAAATGAAATTCTTTAACGTAATCATAAATCAGGGAAACTCAACAATATCAGTTAGATTAGACCGATTTCAAACTTTAGTTTTTGTAAAAAAATGCGAATTCGAAATATTGTTTTTAGAATTTTCTTGACATAACCAATGACAGCCGCATTTGTAAAAAAATCTTTTTGTATTACTACAATCACCCTACAAAAATTACTACCATTTGATTCATTTTTTTTTCAAACTTTCGGTAAAATTACGTGAAAATAGCTCTCAATAGAAAATTCATTCCTGAAAATAACAATTCGTAAAATAAAATCAACGTAAATCAAACGATAAAGTAAAAAATCGCGTCACCCGAAGCGACGCAGCGACAACAAACGAAGCCGATCGGAAATTCTCGACGAAAAATGGCACATTTCGAAGACTTCCACCAAAGGGTACGAGAAACGAGGTGCGCGATGAAACTTTTAATAAATGGCAGAGTCGATATGAAGTATAGGACTTTGACATATCGCGTGTCTGTAATGTATAGTTAAATCTGGTAGCAGATGTGGCGGGCGCTCTCTCTCCGCGCAAATCGCACTGAATTTTCTTGGGGTGGGTATCAAAGCTCGTGCACATCACTGAGTCCTGGGACCCGCGACCTCGGAAAAATACATCCAGACATCTTCGAATAAAAAGTACGACCCCGTCCCCCTCCTCTAACCCCTCCCCCCCCCCGCGGGAAACCCCGAAAATCCAATCCGCCGCGATGTGACGTGGAACGGTCTTAATGACAGATCACCACGGGCCCTCTTTGTGCGAAATCTCTCGTTTGGACAGGCGATATGATTGAAAAGTTGAGCGCGATTTTGTGACAAAGCTTTTTAACGCTTACTGATTAGTACACCGGTAAACCGTTCTTATATATTATTCAACATTTTTTTTTTTTCAAGTTGAACAGGATCCGACGCAATCGTGTCAGACAAAAGGTTAGGTAAATTAGAGTCATTTTATTTCTTTTTTTTTTTTATTTATAAGACTGAAGGTATTTTTAAAAATTACTGATATTGGATATTCTGAGTTTTTAGAACGATTTATTGATGAATTTAATGTTTAAGAATAATCGGATAATTTTGGCATAATTTTGGAGTATAAAAATTGTGTGTCTATATAATATGTATGAGAGATAGTTGTGAAAATCACTGTATAATAATTAGGTTATTTTTTATTTCAGAGCATCAAATTTTAAAATGCTAAACAGAAATCATTACCAATATCACAAAATCTGACAAGTTATACAAACACCAAAAATTTATTAAAAATTACAGAAGTTTTTTAAATTTTATTTTGCTAAGTGGTCTCAGAATTTTCAAGCTAGGTTTCTTTTTTTGTCACTACTGACTGCTTTACTCACTTTTTAATCTATTTTCACAGATATATCAATGAAATACTACTGATTCACCAATAGCATCATAACTGGGTTATCAGTGACATTACAACTGATTTTCAGTGGCACCGTTTTGGCTGTGCAAATCAGCGGAATAGCAATGATTTTTCAGTAATATTTCACTGTTTTGCATTCACAGAGTAAGTTCGAAAATAAAACAGTATTTATCAGATTTCAGAATTTCTCTCGTTTTCTCAAAATTCATATATTATAATTGAGATCAAATAAATTTCCATAAACTAATTTTTTTTCATGAAAGCTTTCGATTCTAATCCGGGATTATCATCGGTAATTTATATGATAACATAAATGTTGATATTTGTATGTCAGTATATGAAATTTAAATACAATTAATAAAACTTTTTTCACAATTCATATATTGATATTATTATATAAGTATACATTTATAATCAGGATTCATAAAAATATGTACATGCATAATTTTGCTTTTAATGCATATTTCAGCCTTTTTTTGACGTGCAGCATTTTTTCTTCATTCGTTGGTAAATAGTTAAAGTTAATAGCAAATTTTTACAAGGATCACAAAGATTTTGTTTATTTCTTTGAAACAGTTGAAATATGAGCATGAAAAATTTTTCAAAGAAGACACCGTCTTTATTTAAAAATGTTTGAAAATTGAAAACATTATATTATAATTTGCTGTTACCAACACGTTGAATTTGACGTTGTATGAATTATCATATATTTACAGCACATATTTCAATTTTTTCATTTATAATTTTCATGCATGTTTTCTATATTTTGTAATTTTTTTTATTGTATATAATGGATTTTTCGCTAATATTTTCCATCAATTTACACATTTTTTCGTGCATATTTTTATCAGTCCTATTCATAATAAATTCTCGATGAAGATCCCAGATTAGGATCAAAGCTGGAATAAAATAAAAAGATTTTATACAAGTTTATTCTTTCTGAATTACGTGATACTGGCTCTCAGAGAAGAAAAAAAATTCTTTTTCATCACTCTAACCTCAAAACTGACATTTGGACGTGACTTTGAGGCTATTGTGATGAAAAATTACGTTCGCAATCGTGAGCTATCGCCAATTTTGCCTATTTTGTCCCTCGTCTTCGGCTCGGGTAAAAACGTACGGCTTCGCCAAAATTGGCTCTAGCTCCCGATTACGAAAATAACTATTATCTGAAAAATAAGAAAACAGAGCAATAAACTTGGTATAAAAAGGATTTTCTCCTAAAAGATTTTTGGTGTCCAAGAGACAATATTTTCGGAGTTTCGAAAATTTGCATTGCAATTTTCAAAATCAAAAAAAAGTATCTCAAACATTTCTTTTTTTTTTAATTTTCTCACATTTAAATGTCATAACTCGCAAACCTTTGCTTATTACATACAGTTTAGAGATTTTTTGACTTTATCATTAACGTTCGAGGTTCCAAAATCTCTCTGCTCGGATATCAATACGTAAAATTTTTTAAATTTTAAATAATTATATTTCAATGTTTTCTCATTACATTTTTTCTTTTAAATTATATTCCATCAGTATGCAAGAATTTATAGGATTTTTCGTGCTTTTTTTCATTGTTTTCCATAAATATTTCTATCAACCCCATTTATAACAGATTCCTGATGAGAAAGCTGAAATAAAATAATAACTGAAAGGTTACTGATTCCTATTTACGTGACATTGGCTCTAAGAGAACGAGAAAAATTCCTAAATCTGAAAAACAAAGATAAAGAGCATTAATCTTGATTCATATAAACCAGTATCAAGTTGCAAACGATTTCTGGTGTCCAAGTGATGATATCCTCTCCACCTTTTGCCGGCGTCTCAGAGACACCGCGTGGCAAAAGCACGTGGAAAGAGCCCCCACTTGAACCTGGTAGCGACGACTCGCGCTGGCGCGAGACCCGCCCACGGTCGCGGCAACATCGTAGCCGCCTCGTGGTGCAAGGAGTCGCCCGTATGCACTGCCGCCGTCGACATCAGGTACCCGTACCCCGATCCGCGAGATACCGGGCCAGCCCGCCTACACCGAAGAGGGTTGAGCTTCGCGGATTCGTTACCGGAACGCCAATGGCCCACGTGCCACGTCACGTGACGCCGTTCGCGTAAGAGTGGTATCACTCTTTCGATCGGCAAGAGAGACGGCATTAACAACAGGGACACTCCAGGCGACGAGCCTCGCGAAAGAGTGAAAAACATCGGGCCTCCGTACGTCGGTCCCCAGAGTCGCGAGTGCGTTTTCCGAATTTCCCAAACCGTGAAAATACTGCCACTCCAGCGCGGAGTGAAATGTGAATATCGTCGGTTTCACTCTGGTCAAGTGAACTTGCCACTCTCGTGGAGTGAAATTTCTCGCGAGTGAACCCAGGTGGTTGGGGTACAGGTGGGTTCCGGGGCCTCGCATGGTCCTGGGGCATCATCCCTACGGGCAGGAATCCGCGAAGACGAGGCCCTCGTCGCCCGTCCTGGCGAACGACGGAGGGGCCGGCTTCTGGCTGGCCTCGGTGGCCGCGGGGCCCGGGCCCGGGGCCGTCCTGTCCCCGCACGCCAACCATATGGAACCCGAGAGCGGCTTCATCGGTGGGCAACCGTCCTTGGCGGAATTCATGACCGGTCTGCCCCAGATGAGCGGGGACGTCAGCCTCCAGCACTCGCCTGGAACAGGGGGCTCCATGAGTCCCGGGAGCCATCATCCGGGATACCACGGGATGATGGACCCCCATGGGGTTTCCGACCCCTCCGGCGTCAACGTCCCCGAGTACCCTTGGATGAAGGAGAAGAAGACTACGAGGAAGAGCAGTCAGCAAGGTAGGGTGTGGCTTTCATTTATTATTATTATTTTTTAAATGTATTACAAAAATCCTTTTTCTCTAATTCTACGGTGGTTGTAAAATTGAATGACTGAAGGTTTATCAGAAAATACCAGCTAGTTATGTATTATCGTTTTATTATTCCAACGATTTGGTCGCCAACTTTGTGACCCTCATCAGATAACTATCTCAAAAAGTAGCCATTAAATTACTATTACACACTATGTTAAATTATAGTGAAAATCACAACGTTGAACTTGTTTAACGCAATGAAAGGTGATATAAAAACCAAACCTTTGATGTAAAATTGGCTCATTTTTAGACTGTGTTATTCACTCGACATGATAACGTCAACTAACCTATTTGATCTTATAATATGGTTCAATTGTACATTAAAGGTTTGGTTTTGTGTTGGACACGTTTAAATTTGTAATTTTCACTGGCATTAGACATGAAATAAAGTAATTAATGGCTTTTTGTTAAAGTTTCCTCATGAAGTATCACAGAGTTGGTGACAGAAACGTTTGAATAATACAAAAATGATTAATGATTGGCAAGTATTGTCGAATAATCTTTCTACTTTATTTATTATAAATTATAAACATTCTTTGAATAAAATAATTATTTTAAAATAGTAAATTCGTATAAATAAAAGTGTTTGGTAATAAATTGAAATCAGTCATATCATTTGACCCTCGGAGTCAAATAATCAAAAGTCATTAATACACCATTTTTTTTTTATCCTTCATTATTGTTCCCAAGTTTTTGAACGATTTTTGTAACAGTCTCTTCAGGAGTTAACTATCGTAAAGTAATTGATGTCTCTTTTTTCCAAAGCGTTTACAGTATGTCATTTCTGTAAATATAGTTAATATGTAAATGTTCTAGAAGACAGTGAAATACATATTGATAGCTTTATGATAATTTACCCCTTGAAGAGGACTGTGAAAAAATTGGTTGAAAGCTTGAGAAAAGTAATAGAGGAGTAAAAATATTGCGAGATTACTAACTTTGAATTATTTGAGGCTGAGGACTAATTGATATTACTGATTTAAAAAAGGTCATGGTCACATAGTGTCAAGTGTGCACGAGTTTATTAAACAACGTATTTATTAAAAATTGGAAAATTCCATACATTATTAAAAGTTCATAACTACACTTATAAAATTGAGAAATATGTATTCAGAAAAATGCGCACAATAAACTCGAGCACAACTGAGATTTGAAAAAAAAAAATCTAGGAGAATTACTGAATCGATGTTTGTTAAAAAAACAAAAAGTTCCGTGTCACATTTTTCTAATAAAAAGAAATTTTTTCGAAAAATTGATAGAAGCACAACTACTGAACATATGCTTAAGATATTTTGGCAATCTTTCCACTCCTTTTCCGAGACATTACACTGAAAAACCGATTTGGTTAGCTTAAACAAACTTTTGGTCGTTATTTGACCAACGAAATGTTTGGTTCACTCAAGTGAATTTTTGTTCAAACAAACAAATTTTATTAGACTAACAAATTTGGATCTAATCAGAAAAATTTATTTTTCTGCTAACTTGAATCTGTTTGTCCAAACTAAAAATACAGCAAAAAAAATTTCGTTTGTTTGAACTGCAAATTTATTAAAGTAAACAAATATGTGGTTGGTAAAATTAGACCAAACGACCAAGCGAACCAAGCGAACTAAATAAATTTTTCAGTGCAATTAAAAGACTTTTTAATACGCGTAATCCTTTGATAAGCAATTTTCATTGTTTTCCTAAAAATAAAACGTCAAATCGTATCTTTTTAAATGTTGGAATCGATTTCAAGGATTTTGATTGTTTATGTATATATTCACAATGGCAAAGTCTCATGCACTAGGCTTTTCAATAAGATTACGCCCCACTAAAGAAGCTACTAAGTGTCTTTTTTTTGGTAAATACTTTTTTTTCATGAAAATCACTGTAGGAATCAATTTCTTAGTTTCAAAAAAGACAATTCGATTGCCTATTTGCAGAATGACAGAACTTGAGAAAGTCATTGTAAATGTCTAGAAAATAAATCGAAATATTGCAAAAATACTTTACAAATGTGTTGAAGAGGCGGAATGCTATCCATTTTTTGAGGAAATTTCTATGTCACAAAACTTTATTCAAATTTCGTTTCAGAGTGTAATACGTCTCACACAAAATATGATAAAAATTATTTCCATAAAAAAAACGTTTGTAAAAACATAATAAAAGTTTTTATTCTGAAAAAAAAAACAATAAATAGAAAAAGGACAAAATCTAAGATACCCGAAAACTTATTGCCTCAAGCTAAAATACGTGATACATACCTTCATTTCGAACGAGATTAGTACGACTTGTTTCAACATGGAACAAGTTCTTCGACATGAGCTTGAGATTTTTCCTTTGCACATCATAAGTACCTAAGCTACATAGCTTAAGACTTCTTACATGACCATTAATTATTTTACACTACGTTACACTTTTTCGTCATGAAGAAATTTTAACCAAAAATACATGTAACAAGGCGATTTTTTTTGTCATAAATACAGTGGAGTATAAAAGAAATTTTTATCAAAAAGTGCATTATTCGAGATCGTCGAACTATAATAACAATATTTAATGGTGCGAATTACAATATTTTTTTCTCAAATTGACATAACTTCAGTCGAATAGCACCAAACAATGTCAAAAAATCTTGATTTGTAAAATATCGAAAATCTAAAACTCTACTACAAATCTAGATTATAAATAATGGCAAATCGCGATCTCTAGCGTTTGAAAACAGCAAAATTGGAGTATGAGTATACTATTATTCATAATAATTAATGATTCAGAAATTATATTTTTTACTAAACAAAAATATAGCGTTGCTAGTTTTTCATCAGAAATATTTAAAACTATTTAGTCATTCATTGCAAATATCGTAGAACACACAGAAAATAAAGGATTTGCTGTTTCAGCAAAAAGATGTGCTGTTCCAACACATCCCGACCGATCAAATTTTTTCGCAGCAATAATTAATTTTTTTGTTGCCTCAAAAAAGATAATGAATTTTATCCATAATGATTGTGCTCTAACAACAAAAAAGATTAATTAAAGCAACACAAAAATAAACTAATACTACAAAAAAAATTCGTTCTGTCAAATAATGTTGTAACAGTCCATCTTTTTGCAGCTACAGCAAATCCTTGTACGATCATTAACCTTTGAAAATCTTTTTTTTATATTTGATCGAATTATTGTAAGAAAACTAAAATAAATCCAGAATCTATACAAAAAAGACCTTCAAATTCTCTTCACATATCAATTAAACCTCGTGTTCTCGATTAATTTCGACTGACAATCGTGGAAATCGGGTCCTCGTGTACGTTTATGAGAGCGGAAGTTTCTCACTTGACGCGTATTGTACCACGCCGTGGGGTGCCCGGTTTTCACTGCGTTAATGACGTTTCGGGACACTCCTTTTGATGGGACTTCACATCTGGAGTACATAACCTGCGAAACAGCGCTTTTCCCCAGCGTTTGCGAGCGCGAGACTGAAAATCAGCACCGGTGTAATTCGGCCGATTAGTCAACACATGGAGGTTTCTCAAAAGCCTGACACTGACGAATTGGTAATTTTCGAGAAGCATTGTCGCTTAAAAGGCATTTCGAATTATGTGGCTAGGCGATGTGTGTCCATACACATCGTGTATGAAAACAAATTCATTTTACTTGCTGGCGTTCTTTGACTTCGGTTTGTTTGAAGACGGGACTCCCAATTAGTTGAAGGAGTGTGCATCTGTAAGGGACTCATTTTTCTGGCTGATCACGTACGAGGAAGGTTTCTATTTCTGGAGGGGTTTTTTTGTGATTTTGAAGTGTGACTTTGTTTGCTCGAAATCTCTCCAATAAAAATATGTTTCGTATTTTCTGGTTCCTAGCTAGTCTGTAGTCAGGCAATGCCGAGGAAAAACTGAATGGTAGAATATCTTCTCAGTTGTTCTCAACGATGCTATACGACCGACAACCAGCAATTTGAGTTTTTTTAGCTAGACCTAGTTGTTCTAGTTAGAAAAAAGGGATTTTCGAAACATGAAAACTACTGCTGCAAAAAAAAATTCGTTTTGTCAAATTATCTCAAAACAGCACATCTTTTTGCTGATACAGCAAATTCTGTTTTTTCCACGTAAATAAATTAAATGCTTTCGACAACCACGATTAGATCATGAGTATGAAATTCGCATAAATTCGATTAAATTGACATCAAAAAGAAAAAAAAAACATATTATAATTTTAGATCTAAATAAATCATGTTCTATCATATTTTAAAATTTTTAAAAAGGGTGATACATATTGGTCACCGAAACCTCGAATTTGAAATTTCGGTAGCTCAGCCAAATCAATCAGCCAATCAATCTGATATTCCCCACGCTATCAAAAAATAATAACAATCACAAACCGTTAAGGTATTTGCACTTCACAGAAAAAAAACCACAAAATAAACACGTTGCACCCTCAAAACGTAGGCCATAAACTATTTATCGGCGCTAAACCTTCGCTCGGGTGGTAGGGCGTGATCGTTTTCCGCCAACTTGTTGGCCATTGTCGAGCCATCGAGGACCCATAAATCTGCAGGGCACGCTTTCGTCCGCGGTCGGGATATGCCGATATAGATATATGTACACAAGCGGTGATTCTCGTGCCGCGGGTTAGGAGTTTATAGGCCACGAGGGTCGGAATTCAACGGCAACGACGACGCCGAACGACTCCTCCAACGGCGATTTAACAGCTGGTATCGGGTCTCCATCCTCCGGCAGACGCATTTGTACGGAAGGAAGATTAAGTGTCCGCGCGAAGGTTAACCGGCCACTGGCTGGCGGAACACGCGTAATCATCTGCAAATTGAGCGGCGAGAGCGTCGGGACGCTCATAATTCACGTACGGCGCCTACCGGTGTCCCTTATCGTCAACTGCCCCATGACCTTTTTCCGTGATTTGCGAGCCGCCCGAAAAGGGACTCGCTGATTTATCAAGGGACGCGATCGGTCGCGGGATAGAGTTATAATTTTTGGCTACTTCGAGGGTGTATTACACTAGTTTACAAATTTTTCGTTAGTTGTGACTTCCTCTGAGAAATAGTATATTTATTCACCAGTGAGGTAAAGCTTTTTTTAACGAGTCTGAGCGTTGTGATCAGATGAGTTAAACAAATTTTTCTATACACATTTTTCAACGCGAACGACCTCGGTAAGAAACGCGCGGAAGGTCGCGGAGCGTCCGAGCAATTTTAATAACGAGTCCGTCACGTCGTGACGTCGGGCCAGCTCGCAAGGCCGAGACTAATTCCAGCCCTTCTTCATTTTCCGCCCATTTTCCGAGACGGACTCGATCACTTCCGCGCGAGCAATAAGCAGAAACGTTAACTAACGCGCCGGGGTGTTATATTCGCCCCGCTCGTATTAAATTGCAATCTGTTAGAACGACGTGCCGTCGACGTTCGAGGTGCAGCATCGTAGACATGGGGCGAGAGCCGCTCCCTGATTAGCCGAGTTATTTGCCGGCATCTATCCTAGGGCCCGGTGTCTATACTCGACTTTTGCACAGGGCAAAAACACGATTCCGCGGCGCTTTTTACGACGTTTCGGGGAGAGCGCCTCATCAGTCACCAAAGCCAAGACAGAGGCTTCGATCCGGAACGCCGGCCTCTTTGGGACGCCGATGTGTCAATTAATCCCCCACGTCCCCGTGGGACATCGCGCCCGGGTTATCCCGCTCGTCACCGCGTGCTCGCCATCCTTAAACTCCCTTTTCTCTCGAAATCTCAAACAGGTCATTTTCACTGGTTGCCAGTCGTATTTGACTGTTTCAAATGGACAAATAAAGTCTACTTGTCAATCAGTAGATTTGACTGTTTGAATCGATCAATTCCACTATGAAACTTACACTGAGAAAAAAGTCTAGTACTTTTTACTGAAAAATATAGTAATGGGGGATCGAGATGAAATATAGTACATTTTATAATATACAGTATTTACTATACAGGGTGTTCCAAAATCCCCGTACCAAAATGAAATCCATTATTCCTTTTTGAATTTCAAGTTGAAAAGTTCTTTGTCACTTTTTACAAAATTCAAAATTAAAAAAGTTATTCAAGTTTAAAATTCAAACAAGAAAGTCGCTCTTACGAGGAGTGGGGATAAAACCAAGTACCAAAATTTGAATTCATTTTCTTCATATTTTTCTGAGTCAAAAAGTCCTTTGCGACTTTTCGCAAAACTCAAAATCAAAAAAGATATTCGAGTTAGAAGTTTCAACCAATAAGATTTCTCAGATTTCAAACTTGAATATCTTTTTTGGTTTTGGGTATTGTGAAAAGTGGCAAAGGACTTTTCGACTCAGAAAAATATGAAGAAAATTCGGTTAGAGTTTAGTTCGTGGTTTTCATCCCCACTTGTCGAAAAGCGGATTTATTGTTTAAATTTCAAAAATGATTTACTTTTTTTTATTTTGAGTTTCGTAAAAAGTGGCAAGAGACTTTTCGACTTGAAATTCAAAAAGGAATATTGGATTTCATTACGGTACGGGATTTTGGTACACCCTGTATACAAACTTATAATTGCCATATTTGACATTTTACCATACTGTATTGTAAAAATAAATTAATTAATAGCTAAATGTACAATGATACATAAAAAAATAATATTGGATTGTAGAGTCTCCTAGAATATAGTAATTTTTCCAATATTTTTAGTAAAAATTACTAGGTTTTTTTCTCAAGTTTAGGGAAACAATCATAATTATTAATATCTTTGATCATTGGCAACTCCTTGCTCTCTAAATCTGAAACAGTCGATTTTCACTGGTTGCCAGTCGTATTTGACTGTTTAAAATCTACAAAAAACTTCTGATTGTCAATCAGTAGATTTAACTGGTTAAATCGATCAATTCCATTTAACGAATAAGTAAAAATAAGTATTTGACAGTAGTTTTAACTGAATAAATTGAAATGTTGCTGTTTAGAACAGTGGAATTTCAATTTTTCCAGATTTAGAGAGCATGACAGCTATGTTCAGAAAAAATGCCAGCTATTCAGTAAAGTAAGAAAATACAATATGTTTAGTATTTTTTACAATATACTAACTTATAATTACGATATTTGACGTTTACTATACTGCGAGGTAAAAATTAATATATTAATGGTTAAACGTACTATAATATATGAAAAATAAAAATAATATTCTAGATTTTTCTAGAATATAGTAATTTTTACAATATTTATAATACGAATTACTAGGTTTTTTTCTTAGGGTGATTTAATATTATCATTATCCTTTTTTATTCTATTGGTCGTAATTAAATACTTAGTGTTTCCAAAAGTTGCACAACAATATCTGAAAATTCAAAAAGCGTTTCAAGAATTTCGCTACCATTACACTGAATTATTTATACATGCATTTTTTTTCATACAGAATTTTCCGAAATTCTAAGATGATTGCAAGAATTTTTTAGATTTTTTAAGATTTTGTACGAAATGGCATAATATAATAAGTATTGTATAAAAAGTATTTTTATAACTAAATATTAATTTCATGATTTTTTAACATTATTTATAAAACTTTTTAATTTTACCGATAAACAATTTTAGAACCAAGCAATGCTCTTTTTTTCATGATTCACCATAACATGGTGAGTAATAATTTTGTTCCATATGTTTGACGACCTTGAGTATTTTACTTTGAAAAAATGAATTTTTCAAATTTTGCAGTAAAAAAATTGGATGATTCTTTAAAGTATGTTAGGTTTTATTCAAATCTGATTCTGTTCGGTTTGAAGTTTTATCAACCTCTTCATACATCTAAATTCATTCAAATTATTGTAATATTAACTGCAATGTTCAAGATTTCACCAAGACTTTTAGAGTATACTGTTGAAAAATTGCGTGACATTTTGGCTCGTTGATATGATTGACAGACCGGCAAAACTTAACAATTTTCATATTATTCAAAAAAAAGCATGAATTTCCAAAAATTCTGAAAGATAAGCAGTAGTATTATAAACCACTTGAAGATTCCAGAAACTACGTTCCAAAAATTCTGAAAGATAAACAGTAGTATTATAAACCACTTGAAGATTCCAGAAACTGCGTTCCAAAAATTCTGATCTAGTCAGAACTTGCAACAAAATATCACACGTACAGAGTTAAATTTTCTAGGACAGATTTCTTCGGCTTAAGACCACATTAGTCCAAATGCAAAGAAAAGATATTGCGCGAGTAGGGAACGAATCAAGAAAAAAAAGTAAGCGGAAGAGCAAGGGAAATACGTTCTAATTTGGAGAGCCGTCGCTCGAGGCAAATCGGAGATAACTTAGCTCGCAAATCCCTGTATCTTCGGCCGTCGCTTTTCCGCCTTTTTTTTCACGAAAAAAAGACAAAAACAGCATCGGCCCAGACTGTTTCGAGATGGCGATATCTACGACAAGAGGAACTTGGTAGTAGTAGCAGGAAAAGTGTTGGTGCTATCTAATACAAGATCTCCGGGAGCGCCCTTATGATTCGAACCAAAGTAACCTCGGCCGTTATGACATAAACAAAAATACTATTTATGTCATTCAAGCGAAATTTTGTGATGCAATGAGCATTTTTAGAAGCGTTTTAAAAAAAAAAGGGTCTTCATACATCGCATAAATAAAAACATGAGATAAATATCCTGAGAAAAATTGGGAATGAATTTTCCCCAACAGAGACCAATGGGAATAAAATAGAAAAAATGAATCTAATGATTCCCAAATGATCATCATAAGCAAAAACCCAATGTCTATTAAGTCATATCAAAAAAATTTTTTTTATACAAATCATCATAGCACCAAAAATTCTTGAACAACTCAATTCTAAAGAACTCTGAATACTCGAAGATGAATTGAGATTTTTTATAAACTTTTAATTCCCTTCATTTTTTGAGTAAAATTTTTTGACATTTCATTAATTAATGAACATCCATGCAGAATGTAACAATTTTTAAAAAAAAGTAATGCTCATACAGCAGTATCTCTAGATAATCTAAATTTTCTTACGACACATACTATTTTCATTAAAAAAATTAAAAATTCAGATGAATTAAGATAAAAAATATTTACACTTAAATTTAATAATATTCTTTCTAATTTTACTACTACGTAATAAATAAATTATTTTTAATTGAAAAAAAAATTTTTATCTAAAAAATTGCCACTCCATAATCACAAGTTTCAGAAAGAATATTCATGAATTTCAGAAAACTATTCTTTTGTCGTCCAAAACTTTGAAAAGCTTTGCTACAAAAGCTACAAAAACTACAAAAACGATATTAATTATGTGTTGGGTACTTTGAATGAGAGCAGAGTTTTTTCTTGGCGAATGACAATGTAATTCGTGTGCAGGCACAGGCTATTCGCGCTGTCATACCACCCCAGAAGGCTCGTTAGAAAAGTGTAGGTGGAAGAGAAAAGTATGTACCTATCCTCGGGTGCTTTTATAGTGGCCCATTTGGCGCGACAACAAGCGTGGAAACTTTTAGCATCGTGCTACAGATTGAGTCGAAAATATTTGTTGTTATAAGCTTCCAGATTATTAATTTTATACCTTCGACTTTTCACTTCTGAAAAAACGATGTTTGCCATCAAAATGGATTTACATACGTTTATTTTCCAAAATCGAATTAATTTTCGTGACAAGGAAATATGTTTCATAATTTTTTTTTTTCACTTTCAACTAATGAAATCGTATTCCATAATGTCAACAAAATAATCTGGAAGATATGATTATAAAATAATATTCGTGATTTCATTTTTTTTTTAGTTTCCTTTTGCGATAAGAAAAAAACAAAACAAAAAATTTGTAATTTATTTTTGGAATTGTAAAAAAAACCCCTAAGAAATTATTACTCGTTTAAAATAAGCCGACTGTAAATCAAATTAGTGAAGAAGTGTTTTGAAATTCAAAAAACATGCCTATAATTTCAACATTACCAAATAATAGTATATTGTACGACTAGTTAGAGAAGGAGAACATTCCACGCTCGTGGAATGTTCTCCTTCTCCAACTAGTCGCACATAATACTTTATTCAAAGACCGCAAGGAATATGTGATTGAGGAGGACAAACAATG
>JAPYZL010174993.1:0-12146 GCA_030522825.1 Platygaster orseoliae
TTTTTGCGCTGAGCATGGCAAAATCGAATGCACGTAGAAAAGACGAGCAGCTGTACAACGAAACACAAAACTACATTTTTCGAATCACGACATGAAAAAGCCGTAGCAATAATTAATTAAAAAATGAGGAGAACAATCGAAACATTCCACCGAACTGTTATTGTAGTTTTGTGATTTGTTGTGCCATATTGTCACAGCTCAACCTGAGAGATTGATGGCAAACTGCAGCGCCTCTCTCGGGTCACAGTATTAACCGAAATCGTCTTTCAGCCAACTTCAGAGCGTGATGCACGAGCTGAGCTGGATGAATGTTCACAATGCGCATTTAAATTAAATGAGCGCCAACATGAGTAGATGCGATTGGCTCACAGCTGATCACAGACGATAATCGTGCATCAGCATTGGCCACGCACACAGTCACTCGTGCGTGAGAAATTACTTGGAGTAAAAGATGGGTTTCTTACTTTGAGCTGCAAACCCGCTAAAGTAATTCTACCGAATTCATCTGATAACAATTCGTCGGCAAGGCCATATTTTCTTCTTCAATTTTACTTTTTTTTATTCGTTCTGCATTACCCGACAACTTTTTTTCTTTTTTAAAGTTTTCTAACAGGGTTCAACTATTTTTCATCATTTCAGTCCATTCGAGTAGGTGGAGCAGGTAGTGAGATTTTCATCTAAAATTTTTCCTTTTACCCTACACGATCTTTTGAAAAATCGTAGCATTGCACATTTTTTAGAAGGAAACCTTTATATTTCCTCGAAAAAACCACAATGGAATCGAATTTTAGTATAAAACGTTCAAATTCTCAAAAACCTGTCCGCTTTCGCACAAGTGTTTAAATACGCGACGCTCATTGGTCGGTGACGTGTTAAAATTGAGAAAGCGGGAAATTGATGCGCAGTAGCTAATACTTGTAAAAAAGAAAAGGGAAGCCTTTTTGTCCCTGTACTACCCGAAAAAAAGTTCTTCCGAACTTTTTCAACGATGATACAAAGTACATGACTTATCATTTATATGATAAATAAAATTTTTTTTTTATTTAAAATATGTGTGATTTTCATACAAACTGAAAGATATTGGGCATACACAGACTTACATTCTGAAAAACGAAAAGGAGTAATTATTCGAACGAACATGGAAGCAACATTTTTGCGTACAGCCTCATTTTATAATGATCAGCTTTCAGATTGTCTTTTTTATAAGACTTGAAAGACTAGAAAATAATAGAAAAAGCACGAAGCAAGGACTTGAAACAGGGATAATGAGAAAAATATGAAGTAAGGAACGGAGGTTAGAGGAAGAGGAAGCAGCTGCCGGCTGGAGATTCGCCCTTGCGATAGCTTCAGTAACTTCAGTAGCGAAGGCCTGTGCAGTAGGCGTTATTGATCATCTCCGTATCTAATGTACTGGAGCTATATACCTATCTGTTGGTAGGATTTTCAGGCCATAGTGCCAGAAGCTCTCGACCCACCTGGACGAACGGAAACAGCCTGTCTCATACTCGACCAACAATTTGCAAATTAGGCACGAGTCATTGAATTCGTTCACGTCACAGTTAACACCTACAAAATTGTAGCTATGAAACCAATATTATTTGGAAAAACTTCAACTATTCAATACATATGAATATGCAAATTCATCTCATGAAAAATGATTGGAAATTTTTTACATGCAGCGAAGAAGAAGTCTTCGGTAAGAATTTTCGAAGTCTTTGCCTGTACAATACTAAAGTAACTAAGGTTTGTTTTCCATTTTTTATTCGAACTGTCAAAGACGTTTCAGAAAACATATTTTGTTCGTTGATTGTAGACTTCAACAATTCACCACAAATTACTAAGCAGCGTTAACCGGGGTAGTTACGACGTTGGGCGATCGTGACACATGCAAATTCAGGTATGAAAATTTGAACTAAAATTTATTCGTCATATACGTTAAGATTTTCTGTTCAACATTTTTTTATGTTGGTCAAAGTCCAAGTCATCGATAAATTTGAATAGTTTTTGAAGCATATTCCATGAAAAAATATTTCCCCGCAAAAAGCAATGATTTCCAAAATCATCTATCTTTATTACCAAGTCCAAAACTTAACTCATATTTCAATTTCTCCATGACAAAATATGGCCTTGTAAATTATTCTGCCAGTAAAAGATTATAGTCTTTTCATGTCGTTTATAATTTTTCAGTTTAATATCACTATAATTCCGTTATTTTCGTTCATCATGAAGAAATTGTGACCCTACAGAATAAGTCGCCTAAATGCTTTTTTCTACTTTAATTAATATTGTGAAAATTCCTTCAAAATAAGTAATTTTTTTTTATAGGCATGGAACATTTATTTGTCAACGACTAAGGTATTTCCAAGTATTTCTGCTACACCCCCCCCCCCCAAAAAAAAAACAGTTTCACAGTTCGGGTCATACTGTCGAGAATCATTTTCTCTTTCAATGAGTGTCTTGTATAAGTTCGTCTCTCACTGTCAAAAACCACGCATTTTGAAAATCTTGGATTTTTTCAATTATTGAAATCAGCTCTAATTTTTATGGCTGTTTTTCATCTTTTCCACTTGAAATGAAAGACAATTGTTTTGCCTTCTTGTTTCGTTATTTTGCGAAGTCTGCTACTTCGTGATTTGTCTAAACTCAACCCAATATGTTCGAAATTGCTTTATTATATAGGACAAAGTTTATCTTTTTGACATTTCACTTATTAACAGACCCAGCAGAGTCGTATTGAAATTGTAGCTTTTTCTCCCAACCTATATACCCGTACGAAGCGTTTTACGTTCTTAAAATATTATAACATTCAATAAATATTAATATACACTAGGAATGAGATGAATTTCTGCAGAATCAATAAAAATAATGCAAATTATGCTCAAAATGTATAATACACTTCTTTTGATTACCTTGTATGCGTTCCACGTAAATACTATACAACGTGATCAACCGATAGTTTTTGAGGCATACGTATAAGTCGAAAACTATGTCGAAAATACTACATTCTCAGTATTTTTTTTTTTATACATCAACCATCACCAGCAAGTTTTTTAACCTCAAGCACAGCAACGCAAAAATTTTACATTGTGTTGAGCAACGTGAAAACGCTTGCACAAGTCACGTGATTAGGATAAAAAAGGCGAAAAGTAGCTTCAGGCCAAGAATTTCGCTTTTTTCTTTCGTCACGTAACGTGCTCATGCGTTTTACACATTGCCCAACTTTTTTCGTCGTCAACAAATCAACCCCAAATTTTTTCGTCGCTCCGCAGGATTCGAAGTAAACAACTTGCGTTGTTAATGGTTTCAATATAAAAAACTAGAAGTATATCTTAGCGCAAAAGTTAGGACGTTTGACGGCGACATAAATATTTTATCTTTGTTTCAAAAACATTGGTGACGCCGCAAAACGTCATACTTTAGCACTTAGATATACAGATAACTATTTAAATAAACTAGGATAATGGAAAAATTCTAATAAAGCCTTACCACTAACATGAAAAAGTTTTTTTCAAACATTTCTGCAAATGTTTCTTATAATACACGGTAAGTTATGTGTCCGGAGACCTTTGCACTGCAATTTATTGATTTCACGCAGTACGTAAATGAGTGATTATCGTCATCATTAACTGTGTTCAGCAGTACTCAACTATAACAAAATTACAGAACAATAAACCAAATTAAAAAGTCGTATAAATGCATATCGCTCGCTTGAAATGCAGCATCGAATGAATGGACGTTACCCCATCATCGGGCTTCAATCGAATTCATTATCCGTGATCGGATTTTTGACCGACGTACGCGCCAGTCGCGGATCTAGGCGATTTGATTAATATTATTATCTCGTCGCTCGGATGCCGCGATTCGCAAAGTGACATTCGACGAACGAAACGTTCTGTGCCATTTGCAACCGGAAAAAGATCGCCTCTAATCTACTAAAAAACGCGAGCGCCGCCATTTTCGCATATTTTTTCATAGATTAACTTCTTACACGTTCCTCATCCATAATGTATGCCAACGTCTAGAATGGATAAAAAAAGGAAAAAAAAATACAAGCGAGCCTAAAATACGCTCATCCATGCGAGTTTTTACGCAAAAGTGGAAAAAGGAAACAGGGGCACCGTTTATTTTCGCGATGTACAACAAAGCTGCGCAGGCACGCAGGAAGTGATGACGATTTTGTTCCCTCGTGCGTACTCAGGTGTGTGCCGAAGCCCATGCATGTGCTTGTTGAATGATATGTTCAAAAACATTGCGTTTTTACATCGTTTCAGTGCAACTGATGGAAAGTGCTTTTCACCGAATATTTGATACTCATCGTCTTTAGGACACGGGAAATGCAGCACGGCACAGTTTTTATCACTAGTAAGGAAATTTCGTAATTTTAAATTAGCGTAGAAAAGTTTTTATCTTTGAGACAAATAGCTTTAACCTCATTTTGCTTTTGTCCGCTATATATTCTATCTACGGTGAATATCGAGTTTTCTGAACACTCGTTGTACAAAAAGGAAACACAGAAAATGTACTTCTCAATTAAGAACAAGAATCTTAATGAGACACAAAGTTTTTGAATTTAAAGATTATCCTCATATTAAAGTAGATACTGGCGAATAGTGAGATACAACTTCTATCGACTTTGACAAATTTGACAACGTACCATTATGAAAAATGTAATATCTTTCGTCCATTGACGTGTGATTCACGTTATAGCTTCTAAAACACTTTTCTTTGCAATCTGGAAAATCTTTGAAGAATCGCCAATCTCGAGAGAGGCAACTTTTTGACTTATAAAGGGCGATATAAAATTCAACGCGAAAAGGCAGCACAATGAAAAAGCCATAAAGGAAGGGCTGGGGAACAATTTTCCAAGTGATTGACTTTTGAAGAAAGCACATTTTCGACATTCGACAAGGCATTTTCAGTAAAAACTCGTTCAAAAAGTAACGACTGCCTTAGAAAATTCACAACCTACAGATAAACAAAAGTTAGTCAGAAATTTCTTATCAATTAAAAAAACGCTGTAATATATTCTGTGTATTACTAAATTTTTTCAGTTTTTCGCCAAGTAAGTGTATAGTCAGCAACTTCGAAATTTGTTGCTTTCTTAAGGGGTAAGGCCACCATGTGCGTTAAAAAGAAAGAACAATTTCAGGAACATTTTTCGAAAATATAGTGCAAGCTATCGAAATTCCTTTTTCGGTTTCAATAAAGTGTATTGAAAAGTATAAAAAAATTTTTTTTATATAATTCCGATAAAAAATATGCTATTCCTGAACAAGTTGCTGCGGCTAGTTTTTTAAAAACGGGCTAACTGGCTGTACCTTCAAATTCGAAACTGGAACAAAAATCTAAGAATCTTTTAAAAATATATACCATAAAGTAGTGAACCACGTAGGGATTTTTCGATATGTTGTGATATTTTTTTTACAAACAATTCAATATGAAATTTTCACGTAAAAAAGTTAACTTTTTGTTCATATGCTTACGATTTTCCAAAACATTAGTATTTTCAAAATCTCCTACGTAGTTCACTAGTGTATGATATATATTTTGAAAAAAATCTTGGATTTGTTCTTGTTTCAAATTTGAAGGTACAGTTAGTTCGCCCGTTTTGGAACTCCCGAAAAACAAGCCGCAGCAATTTGTTCAAGAAGAGGCTCGTTTTTTATCGGAATTATGTAATAGTTATTTTCGTAATCGGGAGCTACAGCCAATTTTGGCGAAGCCGTACGTTTTTGCCCGAGCCGGAGGCGAGGGTCAAAATAGGCAAAGCCAAAATTGACGATAGCTCACGATTGCGAACGTAATTTTTCATCATTTGAGGTTAGAGTGATGGAAAAAAAAATTTTTTTTGTACATTGAAATGCACTTGACTAAAAACTGAAAAATGAATTACGACAGCTTTCACTATATTTCCGAAAACGTTCCTGAAATTGTCCTTTTTTTTTGACGCGCATGGTGGCCTTACCCTTTAAGAATTTTTCAGACATCTTTCGCTATCCCAAGGAATGAATATTTCAATCTTCACTTCATTCTTATGTAAAGAAGCAAACAAAGTTTTTTTTCCATTGTCAATACATAGGTTTCTGAGGATCATTAGTAAAGAAAAAAAAATATTGACTCGCTAAGTACTGCGATCGTTTTGCCTTGACGTTTCAAGTCACGTAAGTACATTCGCAGCTGATAATATCTGACGCTCGTCACTACAAAGAACGTTCCCCGTGATGGTGATTAGCGCTAATGAGAACACGTCATTAATTGTCACGTTCAGCTAATGAAAAGTATCATCCCTGCACTTCCTGTTTTCTACTTTCCGGAAACTTTTTATCCCACTAAAAATAGACTTTCACTCCTCAAATTAAAAATTGAAATTTTCATAATGATTATCTACTACTGTCAATGAGATTCATCTTTTTCAAGATTATTATCAGAAATAAATGCTAACGATTTAGTGCAGATTAAATTTTTTGATTCATGTTTTACAATTTAATTAAAAAACGTTCAGTGTTCGTGTAAACTCTTATCTTAAAATAACATGAATTTCTTAATAGAAAATTTTATAGCGAAGAATTTATTTTTCTAATGACAAATTAGAGATAATCGAGTAGAATTAAAACATTTTTTATAATTTTATGTGAAACTCATAAAAAATGGTCATTTCATAACTCCAGAAACTTCAAAAATGTTGTTTTTTCCGTGTAATTGAATGATCATGAAGATGTTAGAAATTTAACAACTTTTTTTCAATAGTATATGACATTACTAGGACGATAAACTCAGTCAGTCGGAACTAAGAAGTGAACACAAGATTTGTTTTTGTAATGTGGATATTGGGCCTTAGTCTAGTAGCATACAGTACATTCTGTGATTTGGTGGATCTATTAAGTTGATTTTTATTCAAACGAAGTTACTGAGATACCATCAAAAGTATCTTCTCATTTGTCAAAGTTACAACTGCAAAATTTCTTTTTTCTGCCGCTGAAAAAGAAAAAAAAATTAACTGTAACAAATAAAAATTCTAAAAATTCAATTGCTTCTAGAGATGGGACATGAATCAAATAAGGCTTTACTCCATTATTCGGGGTAACTTCTCTAATAGGATACTTTCCTAGAAAAGTATGCGACATTTTTGTGCGCAGTTCATATTGTTTTATGTGTAAATTTTGGAAACAAAAATAAATATCGCAGAATTTGAAGAACGGTTGAAAGAACACGCACAGAACGATAAATGCAAAGCTAATCACACAGGAGCATCCGGAAACATGGAAGTTGAAGCTGTTATTGAAATGTTAAGCCGTTCAGTTGAGAAGTACAAAGTGCATATCGGTGACTTTATCGGAGATGGAGATAACAAAACATATGGCAATGTAGTGAAAGTCAAATCTTATGGTGAAGATCTTACGATTAACAAAAAAGAATGTGTTGGGCATGTGCAAAAAAGGATTGGCACACGTCTGCGCGAAACGGTAAAAAAATACTGCTCAAGACAAAGTCGTAAAAACTGGGAAAAATACTGGCAAAAAACGGAGAAGTAAAGTACTTGGTGGAAAAGATAAATTAACCGGAAAAATGATCGATAATTTAAGTCGATACTACGGATTTTCAATCAAAAATAACTGTGACTCTGTCGTGAAAATGAAAAATCCCATCTGGGCAACCTACTACCGCCAGCAGTCGACTGATAAAAAACCTCAACACGACAAACGTCCTAGTGGCGAGATTTCATGGTGTTCTTATTTTAAAAGCTTGGTCACAACAGGAGTAGAAGGTTGCAAACACAATTACACTACACTTCCAGACGATGTTTTGTAAGCGGTCAAAACGATTTATGAAGATTTGAGTAAGAACGAACAGCTAGAAAGGTGTATAGAAGGCTTCACTCAAAACACGAATGATAGCTTAAACCAACTAATATGGAGGATTGCGCTAAAAAAGTCATCAGGTAGCAAGGATATTGTCGAATTCGCAGCATATGTAGCTGCATGTACGTTCAATGAGGGTGCTGCCGCTTTCCTGACATTTATGAATGACATAGGGATCGGCATTCGGCCAATGGCTCACGAGTATGCGAGAATTAAAGATGAGCGTCGTAAAGACAGGGCTGAAAATGAAGTCGAAGAACAGAGCAAGGGAGGAAGAATCAGACGCAGACTTACAAGAAAAGAGTTCCAAGACAACGAAATTGCTGCTAGAAACATACTTTATGGACTTGGAATCGATGATGCAGTATAAGTAACAAAAAAAACTTTTCCTTTACATTTTGGAAAATAACTTTAAACGTATTTTTCTGAAAACCAATTTTTCGAAGTCTGTGAACACGATCCTGCAAAATATACTCGGCCGATTCTTTTCAAACTTAGAACACACTTTCTTGGTATAAAATCCCGCCCCCCTCCCCACCTCGTTATTTAAATTTTTTCATTTTTATATTTACGTAGTATTTTACTAAAAAAATGGCGGAAAATTTAGCGCAAAATCGCGTTGTTTGCTTAAATAACCGACGAGTTATTGAAAAACGAATATAATAACTTTTCAAACACCGAGGGAAGTGGAGAGAGTTAACTCATAATGTAAGTCAATTGACCAACTTTTTAATTTCAAATAACTCTACGCCGAGTTATTGTGTTCATTGCACAACTTGTTTTCAAAAAGCATTTAGGGAAACGCTCTGTCACCTGCTTATTTTTAAATATATTATTACAAAAATTTAGATAAATATTCTCTCGAATATGCTTTATAATTAATGAAAAGTTTGAACTTATTTGCTTGAGCTGTATCTCCGTAAAAAAACAGCGAAAGAAGTGTTTTTTCTTTCAACTTATCCCTTACCCCACGCCCCCCCCCCCTTAAATCCCATCGTGATTCAGTCTGAAACACCTGGAAGAAAAGAGTTCAGTGGTAGATCGATTTGATATGTGTCTCCGAAGTTACTCTGCGTGAGACAGGAACGTTGAGCATTTTCAAGCACCGAGAAAATCGCAGGCATGATTCATCGAACGAGGTCTTGCACTGCGCGATATAATCGACGACATTGTGCGAAATAGACGGGAACAAAGCCAAGCAAAGCTGCCGTGCTCGCTACATAACTGAGGCACACGCGACGACCGTGTGAGTCTCGCGCATTTATTAATAAAATTTCACCGTCTTACACATGCACGAAATCGCGATTACGATCAAATAAGCGAAGGATTATTTATTACAATATTTTCTGAGGAATGCATACATCTAGCTTATAGAAAAAAAATTATTTTTCTAATCATTTCTTCCGAAAGTTATCTATGATATCATTTAAAACAAATTAGTTTCATCTTCGATGACACTAAAAATTAACATATTAAAACACGTGGTTAAACATGTAATATCACCATCCGCGCTTGACAGCGCGGTTTTTAAAAAGGTCGATTCTGAACGTTCTAATGTAAAAATCCTGTAAACGATTTCACTAAAACTTAACTGTATTTTTTTCAAGACAGTTATCTGTCGTTTGTAATAAAAATAATAAAATCATACTTGCGACTCATATTGACATCTAGTAACCTGGTTTTCGAAACATTTATTCTGAATCTCTGAAGTAGAAATTTGAGCATTAAATAGTACATTGTGCGCTACTCAAATATATTTTGCCATCCTAGGACAGCAAAATACCTATGAGAGGTACGATGCACATGATGTTTTACATACCTAGTAACGTCACTTTTATGCCGTCCGCCGACGAAAATGTTTGTTTTTCAGTCTTAGGTCGGCAAACTAACGTCATGAGGCATGTATAATTTTATTTTACAATTTTAAACTAGTATCGACGAAAATAGTTTTCATAAAGAATAGTTTTTTTTTATTATTTTATGCGCAGTTTTGATAAGCTGGACTTATAAAAATTTTAAACATTTTGATAGTGCAAAAAATTCAATAGCTTCGAGACTTTTGACAGGTTTGATAATCATTCTGACATTTTTAGAAGTCACACCTGATGAAAAAGTTTAGATAGCACTAGTTTACATTAAAAATCTCCTTAGCAAAAAAAGTATTTTTTTTTTGGCTAATTTGGGTAGCTGAGTACGAAAATATTACTCATTTATTTTTCTAAAGACGCGTTATCGAAATGTTTCTAAAAAACGTGTTTTCGTCATTTATTGCCAGAAATATCAAGAATAATTAATTTTATTTACATAAAATATATATATAATGAGAAATGTGTACTTTTTAGTCTACAGTGATATACTGTTTTATAGATCGGGTTAGTAGTTTTTAAGTAATAGATACTGAAAGTGAAAAAAAGTGCGTTTCTTAGGATTAGTAATTTCTTTCAACGCGCTTTTTTTAATTTCATCGACTGCAACGTGAAAACTAATGTTTCGATTGATAAAGGCAGTATATCACTGTAAAACTAAGAAGTGAACCTTTTTGATCAATACATATTTAATGTAATTAAAAACGACTTTTCTTGACATTTCTGACAATAACTAAGAAAAACACGTTTTTGCAAATATTTTGAAAACGCTTCTTTAGAAAAGTAAATTAATAATATTTTTGTACTCATCGACTCCAAAATAATCTAAAAAACTCTTTTTCTCAAAGAAAGTCACTAGTAACGAAAAATTTGTACGCTGGTCTAATCAGTGACAGTTGTAACAGTCTTATTACTTACTAAAGTTTCAACAGTTTTGACATTGTCTGAATTTCAACAATTTCACAAAAATTGAAAAAGGTTTTTAACGATATTGACTGTTATTTTTTAAAACAAGACATTTTGGAACCTTTTTATCAGTTTTTTGAATATAATGGTTTTACGCATTTTGAACCATTCTGGAAAATCTATTTTCTGTGTAAAATAAATATTTATTAATACAAGTTATAGAAACCATTACATAACAGCTCAATACGAACAAATTTGATTCTATATGGGTCATTCTAAATAAAATCGTCCAGGCGGTTAGGGTCAAAATTTTTTTTTTGCATGAAATTTTTTTTTTAGTTTTTACATCGAAATCGATTAGACACGTGTTTTTTCTTTTTGCTTGATTTTGAGTTCTTTCGTCGTGGGGAATTTTCGAAAATTTGGCTAAATACTCGATTTTGCGCTATTGGCTCATGTTAACTTTTTTTAAAAATGCGATAACTTTGCGAAAAAATGACGGATCTTTGAAATTTTTTATCTGTTTTTAGTTAAAAAGTCCCTCCTGGAATAAAAAATATGAAACATGATATTTTTTTAAAAAATTTTCTTCTATTGTGTTTTTTAGAAAAAAATCGAAAAATATTTGACTTCGAAAAAGTCAGATTGCAACAGTTTTTTTCCTTCATATTATTTTCTTAAAAAGTTGTATATATATATATATATATATATATATATATATAAACAAAATTATGTAGTAGCCCCTAGATGCAGAAATTCGTTGTTTGGGAATTATGATTTTCTAAAGTTATAGTGACAATTATTCAGTAATTTTAGGCTTCATTTACAAAAAACGCCATCATTTCGCCAAAAGTGGCTCAATCGTTATGCTTTTTTTTTCTGCCATTAGTTACAGGTTCATTTTAGAAAAGAAAATTTCGAAGACACGTAACTTTTTGGAAATTATATTTCATGATCATCTTTCAGATGTACTAAAAATTAAATGAGTTTAAGCCCAAAAATTTTAACAATGCTTCAATTTTTCTATTCTTATTTTGTGTTTTCGATTAGTATTATATACTGACATGTATCGCAAGCAATTTAATAAACTGAATATCGTTTCGAATGAGTTCTGATTTTTCTATTTTCACGTGACTGCATTACTTTAAATAGTTTCATTATCTACCAAATTACTTTATCCAAATTATGTGTTTTACCTTGTAGAGATGGTTATGAAAATGCATGAGCATGTCTAAAATTTTCTCAATTTTGAAGATTTTCAAACATGTTGCTTTAAAAAAATAAATAAAATCAACATTAGATTCATTCACGTAGTAAAATGGCAATTCACAATGTTTTTTTTACACACATTTCGTTAAAGAAATAATCCTATACATTGACATTCATTGAACTAAAGTCCGTTCATGCTGGCAGGTTCTTGTAATATACAGGGTGCGCCACCAAAATCCGGACAAATTCAACAAAAAATTCATTACAAATATTTGTCATGAATAAATTTATTTAAAAAAAAAACCTT